>BQKN01064742.1:382410-409592 GCA_022839385.1 Asparagus kiusianus
AAACGTATCATGGTCAAAACAGCCTCACAAGTTCCGAGCCACCTCTGGGTGGCTCGGCCAGGTCCGAGACACCTCTGGGTGGCTCGGTACTATTTTAGTCATAACTTCCTCATATGACCTCCAAATGACCTGATCCAAGATGCATTGGAAAGATAACGAAGATATCTATAACTTTCACGTTTTGAGTTTCTCCATCTTCGAATCCGATCATGGCCAAAATTGTCATTCTTGTCCGAGACACCAACACTGTCTCGGAGTTTGTACTATCTTTGCTATTTTGACTTTATCTTTCTCATATGATCTCCAAATGACCTGATCTAAAATGTATTGGAAAGCCGTCGAGAAGATCTACAAGGTCCCATGATTGAGTCGTATGTGGAATAAATAAGACATGAGGGGTGTTCTGCCTTTCGTAAACGACGTGGGGCTCCCGATCAGTCCGTATTCTCGTTATTCCGAAATTCCGTTGCTTGCGTGCCTCGTCGCCTCGTCACTCGAACGTCCGTTGATTTATCGAATTATCGTGCCGAGCTGTGCTAAGGGACCTATAAGCAATTTTATACGCCTACACCAACTCCAAAACGCGAGGGTCACCCTCACATTCTAACTCCAAAACACGAGGGTCGCTCCAGAACGTGAATCTTGCGTTTAACCGGTTCAATTCCAAATTGAATGATTCAAAATCGTTTTCCATATAATGAGGGCCATTAAACCTCATTATGGAGAGATTTATGGAGTTAGTTACACCCCTAGATCTCTATAAATAGCTGAGAATTCAGGTGAATAAGGATCCTTTTTTGGATCCTTTTGGATCATCTTTGATGAGGCTTTAGGGGCAAAACCCTAGAGAGCTTCTTGAAACCACTAGCGAGTGAAAGGCTTCTTAAAACCCTAACGAGCAGGCGGTGCTTAGAACTGATCTTTGTAGATCTCAGGAGTTTCTATCTCTCTTTAATCAAAATGGGATAGCTGATCCTCGCAAAACACCATCGACTAAATTTACAATCTGACGACTTCAATGACAATAGACGAGAGTTACAATTTGATGACTCTTACATTTTTAGAGTCCAGAGTACAAGGGTTACAAGATGACAACCTTTGTATTCTAAGAAGACTTGATGCAGAGGTGACACAGAGATTATAAATTAACGATCTTTGCCTCTCCAAATCCAAACGCGATCCTCGCGTTTCAATAGCTAAACGCGGAGGTCAATCCTTGCGTTTCAACAGCTAAACACGAAGGCCAATCCCTGAGTTTCAACCGCTAAATGAGTAGGTCAACCCTCGTGTTTCAACAACTAAATACGGAGGACGACCCTCGCATTTCAATAGCTAAACGTGGAGGCTAACCCTCGCGTTTCAATAGCTAAACGTAGGGCTCATCCTTGCATTCCAAACTCCAAATGCGACGCTCACCCCCACGTTTCAAACTCAAAATGCGGGGTTCACCCTTGTGTTTCAAAAGGCAAACGCGAAGGTCCACATTCGTGTATTGAAGTTAGAATGCGAACGTTGTGTTTGACCATTTTAAAATACTTGAAACGGTTACCCACTTAATGGGGCGATTAAGTCCCTATTATGGAGTGAATTAAAGGGTCAGTTACATCCCTTAAACCCTATACATAGTTAGTTTTACAACTGAAAAAGGGGTTGGAGCCTTTAGATCATTGGACTTGGCTTTTTGAACCATCTTTGGTTGATGATCTTGGAGATCGGCGATTGCCTGAGAGAGAAAAGCCATTGGCTTATTTCGGCTAAAGGGATTGAATTCCCTTTCTAAAATTAACTCTCTCATGGAGTTCTAAACTCATTCAAAGTTCCCAAATTTTCTTTGCAAGTTCTCCCAAGACGCTTGTAGGTGTCAAAAAATGTCTATAGGTGTCCGAACACGGCTTGAGACAGAGAGAAGACAATGAAGGTCATCATTTGAGTCAAACGGGATCATTCAAAACTGTAAAGAAGCTAACGAGCATGTGAAGTAAGTCGCGAGGTGTACAAGTCAACAAAATGACAAATGAAGCAAAACGACTAAAAATACTAGTCTGGAAGGCCAAAAATGACTAAGTCCCAAACTCCCGCGCCCCCGCGGGACGCGGGGACACCATTTGATATCCCGTGCTCCGGTGGGATACTATTTGGTCTCCCGCGCCCCCCCGGGATGCGGGGACACCACTTGGTGTCCCGTGCCCCCGTAGGACACTAGAGTCTACAGCGCGCGCCAACTGCCTAAAAACGATGTTTTCTCAGGATTTGTTCGCTCCAGAGCTTCACAACTGATTGGATATCATCCACAAACATGGTTAGGCCATTGTTAACTGAAGATATAATCAAATCTCTCATTCTTATCCAAATACCCCGCATCCGGAGCCCTATAAATAAAAGGCTAGGGCCTCCTTTCAGGGGAGCGAATTATTATCAAGAGGACGATGTGCTGCTGGATTGAAGAGTCAAGGAGCATGAAATTTCAGAGGAGGCTAGCTAGATCCTGGTGAACTTCGGCATAAAGAATGAGTCTTTTAAAGGATTTGAAGCCCCATCCCCCCTTTCCTTGATATTAGACTTGGTCTTAATCTCGAGAAGAGTACTGATTTTGCTTGGTCGATATCAGTACTTCAGCGAATACTTCCTTGGTGAAGTAGGAGCTCTGATTAATCATTCTGTCAACCAGATCTAATTCGTAGGTGGTCCAAAAATATCAACATCCCTATTATAGGCAAAGATCCCACGCAAACAGAGACTAATAAATAGGATTTGTGTGTTGTTTGAAAGAGATTGTAATCAGTTATTTCCATTGTGTAAAAGTCTTATAAAAAGACTAACTTTTTGTTGATTTTATTGTAACGCCTGAAGTCGTAATAGATTCAATCAAAATGAAGAAAATAATTTCTGACCCAAACAAACTGACGACCATATTGGGATCCAACAGCTTTTCTGCGAAAGCTGATGTATCGCAAACTCAAATCTGGATCCCGATTGAAGAAGATGTCGAGTACGACTTTGAGCAATAGAAGTTCGAGGAGTATCTGTCATCCTCCTCCTCCAGATCCTCCTCCACTCGTAAGCACAGAAAGATCAACGCCCCCGTTATTGCAGTACCTACACCTTGCAATGCCTCTCCATCCTCCAACGAAGCTGGATCTGCAGATTTGGACTTATTCTCAATCAAGGAGTTGAGTACTGATGGCGTGCTGATCCTATCGCAGAGGGCACATCAAAGGCAATGTCAACGCTTCGCGCGCCAACTCGTTAAGGCTTTAGAGCCATTGGACATGATGTGTTACAGGGCGGATCTGAAATTCAGAGAACACCAAGCGCCCTAATAGCAAGCAGATGCCCCTTCCTCCAAATCATCAACAAGTGAATGGATCCAAGTCAAAAGGACCCGTTCAACTCTTGAGGAGCCAATACAGAAACGCCGCTCACTACTTGTACACGCACGAAACCTTACGCGAGAAGTGCTTAAGCTGTAGAAACAAGAGGCGGCCAAGGAACCAACAAAACTGCGCCGTGTCTGGAGGTCGAAGCTCAAAACAGCGACCAAAACACCAAAAGAACAAGAGTCATGCCTAGGTGACTCGGCTAGCCGTGGGTCACCCAGAGGTGACTCAGTCAGCCGCGGGTCACCACGAGGTGACCCGGCCAGCCACGGGTCACCACAAGGTGACCCGGCCGCTCGCTGGTCACCACGAGGTGACCCGGCTAGTGGCGGGTCACCTCAAGCTGACCCGCGTCTGGGCCGAGCCAGGGGGTGTTTCGCGCTTGTTTTTCTGACTCCAGTGAATTCCGCTCCTTTTTCGACTGATCATGTACCTTCTGTGAAGTCCCACGGCAACACGGACTTGTCCCGACTCAAAATGACAATGGCGGAACATCTAGGTCCTTTGCACGAGGATCAAGGTAGAGTTCCAGTCAAAGAACGCTTGGGCACGATGAATGAACCCTGAGCAACTCATCGAGCTGGGGATCGCACTCACCCTTACAACAAGTTAGAGCCTTCCTATAATGGGAAAGCTCCTATAACTGACTGCCTCGGACTGCGAGTCATCGTCCAAGAGCCCGTTGAGGTTTCATGCTCACAAAAGCATGGCTTCAAACGTGTGACTTTTGAGAACGCCAACAAGGAAACAAGTCCTCAGAAGGAAACGCGTTCGTTGAATGATAACGTTATACCTGAGAAGTTATGTTAACACACGATAGATAGCTCTGGTCATCATGCCGATAAGTTGTACTATCAGGCTGGGGGTACGAACATATCTCGAAAGAGAGATACCCGGGAAACAAACTTTCATTGTCCATATGCCAAACTTATTAGGGCAGTATTATCAGTGTGTAGCTGTCCTAAGACTGCTCCACAGAGGGTCTTAGTATTTGAGAGGATCTACACTGAAGCGTCAAAGCCCAAATCAAGGCGTTTCTATAAAAGAAGATCGGTCGTTCGAGACGACGAGCTTCTCGAAGTTACCATCAACATGGTCAATAAGGGAAAGTCTCTGATTGTTTCAAGTGATTCTAGCCCCAACTTTTCTTCAGGAAGAAGAGTCGATTCATGAATAGCCCAACTAATGTCTCGACTCTAGTTAGAAGCTGTCGAACCTAAACAATCCGCAGTCACGATTAACATGGCTGATAAGGGAAAGTCGATTCGACCTTCTAGTTCAGACCCCCTCATATCACATTGTCTAACTCGGCTACGTGTAGAGGATGAATAGAGGATTATCCTTAGATGATAAAGCATCAAATGCTAACTCTGCAGTCATTTCTGACAATACAGTATCCAACCTAGGACAATCCTGTAAGGCATTCATGATTAACACCGAGCAAATGACCAAAATCATTGAGGATGCTTTGGCTAAGCAAAAAGAGAACTTCAAGTTCGAATTGGAAATGACCATGATGCGCATGAAGGAAGAGCATGACTAACAGATTCGAGCTCTGTTCAATCAACTTGTGAATCTAACCATCACAATATTGTTAACAAAGCAGGTAGCGATTTAGATATGGATGAATATCTCAATGCTAATAACCCTCCTGTTGACCAGAACGCTGGGGTGGCCCTACTGCAGACAACGACGATAGGGGTGGTCCCATCAAAGGTGATAATGCTGAAGGTGGCTGCATTGTTCCTCTTAGAAATCATCCAAAGCATGATACAGATGAGGATAAGAAGATGAAAGACCTCGAGAGTAAAATCAACGCTCTGATGTCTGCTCGAGAGGTGAAGAAGATTGGTATTCCGTGTCCTTACTCAAGAGAGTGGGAGTCGATCCCGTATCCGACAAAGTTCAACCTGATCAACTTCACGCTGTTTGACGGGAAATGCTCGCCCACTCAGCATTTGATCTACTTCAAGTCCCACTTGGATATGATCTCCGTCAATGAAACCTTGATGGTTCGGTCATTCGTTGACACCATTCGCAGGCCTACCTTCAATTGGTACCGTCGTCTCAAGCTTGGAAGTATCAACGACTGGGATGACATGGAAAGCTCATTCCTCGGCAATTTCTTTGATGATGACGTCGAGGTATCCATCAGGACACTCTTTGAGGAGAAACAGGAAGACGAAGAGACGGTCGACGACTTTATCAAGCGCTTCCGAAATAAGGCGATGAATTGTCAAGATCCAGTCACAGAGGACTTCATCCTCCAAACCTATCATAACAACCTATCCATTGATATTTTGGAAGTTATAGGAGTATCACCGTCCAACACCTGGAAAGAGTTGAAGGTATGCGGAGAGCAGGCCGAACGCTTTCTCAGAAGGAAGAAAGCCGAAAGAAGCCAACCGACGGCTAACCTTCCGAACTCAAGCTTCATCTCCCGTGGTAAGGAGAAGATACCTGCAGCAGTTGTTGATGTTAATCAGACGTCGCAACAACAATCCCAAAGATAACAAAAGACTTCGGATCCGAGACTCCAAAAAGAGTACTCCTTCAAGGACGAAGATGTTCCCGCTATTTTCGAATCCCTCCTTAAGAACAACAAGATCAAACTATCACCTATCGCAAATCAGGAGGAAGCTGATAATACTACGGATCCAAAGTACTATGCATACCATAGGAGGATTCTTCATCCTACCAAGGCTTTCTTTTCTCTCAAAAATAGCATCCAAATCTTAGTTGAAGCTGGTGTCATAACGCTAAATTAAGTCGAATGCACATTCCGAAGAGTATACGAGTATAAATTGCTTCTCAATCCTCCAACAGGTGCATGAGAATAAACTGCTCCATGCATACTCCAACATGTATATGAGTCTAAACTGTTTCTTTTCTTTCACGGGGAGTTCCTAGAAAGTGTCATGCCCGGTATTCTTAAGGATAACTCGGTCACCCAACTAAGTACAATGTTAGACCCTGTTTCACAAAGGAAGCTGGGGGTGGATGATTCATGTAACGAGAAGTTTCCGGAAGAATGCTATATGGCGTATTCTTAGGGATAACCCGGTCACTATAAAGAAGTGATAAATAAGAAACTTCCACTCAGACTCTGAATGTTCAAGGGTGAAACACATCTTATTGTCGAGATCAATTCCACCAACTTCCAAGCACTCTTTTGCTGAGATGAAATTTGATCACTTCGTTGGATCAATCTTCCCTCACAAAAAACTCCTACTGGTGTTGACGATTTATAATCTTCCACCACAAAATCTCTCACTGATCAAATTAATTGACGGTGGGTCCACTAAAATTCTTCCTGGTTTAATCCACTCAAAATCCCACTATGTATGTGCACTCAACACTCCCACTATTAGAGTCCAGATATAATGCTTGGAATTTTAGTCTACTAATCTTTGACAATTATCAAACCCCTTCATGTTAAGTCATTATCACTTGATACCAAGAACCCCTACTGAGTGATTTGTACAAGTCAACACTTCTATTGTGATTTGTACTCCCACTCTCACTGTCCACTCGGTAAAAACATTCCTGCAGTCAAATCCCCTCTTGATTCTTTCCATGAACGAGAGGTCCACAAATTGAACGATCAAACCTTTAAATAGTGAAGATCATCTCAAACCCTAATTTGGTCAAACCTTCCTACATTTAGGGCCAAAACCAAAATCCCTTCTCGATTCCTTCCATGAACGAGATGTCCACTTTAAATCGAGTGATCAAACCTTCCTACAGTTAGGGTCACCTCAAACTCCCACTTGGTCAAACCTTCCTATAGTTAGGGCCAAAATCACAATTCACTCTCAATAAACGAGAAATTCACCTTTAGTTCGGTAATCAAACCTTCCGACAGTTAGGATTATCCGAATCTTTTCGATTCTCGAAGTGGAGATCCCACTCTTAGTTTCACCTTTCTGGATTCTTGAAGTTAAAATTCCACATTGAGTTTCCTTTGTAACTGGAGATAGAATATAAAATTTTTTCTTTTCAGTATCGGGTTCGTCATTGCCCCAAGAGAAGACACCATCCTTCAACTTTAAAATCCATGCTTCACATGCATAGGGAATTTTATCTCGAATCCTAAGTAGGGATAAGTTAATGCCTAACACGTGTTGCCGGTTTAGTCTTTCACCGAATGAAAAAGGCACCAGAATCCAAGTATGGAGACTTTTATCCTGAAGCCTAAGTAGGGATAAGTCAGCGCCTAACACACGTTACCGGATAGTTTATTTCTAAAAGAAAGACGAAGTCTACGTATTCAATATCGTAGCACTAAGAGAGTTAACTCTCTTAGCACAACGTTATATGCGGAACGGACTTAAACAATTCACATGCTAGCCCGACTCAAACAGTAATCAGTAAAGGCTCATTAAATCCGTTGATGGCTGAGGGTTTGCCAAAAATCCTATATATGTAAAAGTCACTGACGTATCAACTTCATTAGTTGGTCTCATGACTTGATCATACAACAACTTCGGGATAAGATCCATACCTACAGACGAAACAATTTTAATAGTTGGTCCTGTAGCCCGACGTTTGGGACCGCCACGCTCTAATGCCTTAAGAGCTTAAATTGTGTAGACTCCAGCAAAGTACGAGTATAAACCGTGTTAACACCGGTCAATGCGTTATAGCAAATGTCAATGCCAGACAACGCATTACAGCAAAGGTCAACACCAGTCAACGCGTTACAATAAAAGTCAATGCCGGTCAACGCATTACAGTAAAGGGCGATGCCGGTCAACGCATTGATAATTTTACCAAAATAAGGGTAAGAAAAATTTTTAGGTTAAAGAATAATTCTGGGGAGTTCAATCACATTCAGATACAAACTCCCAACAAAGATGATCATTTCAAAGTTAACTGAATAACACGAGCTAAGTTCAGAAACTTACACTCTAACTTCAGTTCAAGACTTCAACAACGGTCAGACGATAAACACAACACCGGAAGAACTTCATCTATTCGACAAAATACTGAATAGACTGAAGGATGAAGAAGTCAAGAATTGAAGCAATTCACAGGTCCTTCTACGCCATCTCCTCGACAAAATACTGAAGATGTTGAAGACATGGTCTATCTTATCTAAAGCATTCCAGACTCCCCTATAAAAGAATGAGTCTGAAATACTTTGGAGGGGATATCTATAGGCGTCAAAAAATACCTATAGGTGTCCGAACACGGCTCGAGACATACAGAAGACAATGAATGTCATCATTTGAGTCAAACGGGATAATTCAAGACCGTAAAGAACCTAAGGAGCGCATGAAGCAAGTCAGCGAGGCGTACAAGTCAACAAAATGACAAAAGACGCAAAACGACAGAAAATACAAGTCCGAAAGGCCAAAAATAACTAAGTCCCGAACTCTCGCGCCCCCGTGGGACGTGGTGACACCATTTGATGTCCCGCGGGGGCGCGGGACACCAAGTGGCGTCCCACGGGGGTGTAGGACACCAAATGGTGTCCTCGCGTCCCGTGGGGGTGCAGGACACCAAGTGGTGTCCCTGTGCCCTCGCGGGACACCAGAGTCTGCCGCGCGCGCCAACTACCCGAAAATGCGTTTTTTGATATTTTTCAGGATTTGTTCATTCCAGAGCTTTCCAAGTGATTGGATATCATCCACAAACATGGTTAGACCATTGTCAACTGAAGATATGGCCAAATCTCTCATTCTTATCCAAATGTCCTGTATCCGGAGCCCTATAAATACAAGCCTAGGGCCTCCTTTCAGGGGGGAGGGCGAATTATTATCAAGAGGACGAGATGCTACTGGATTGAAGAGTCAAGAAGCATGAAATTTCAGAGGAGGTTAGCTAGATCCTGGTGAACTTCGGCATAAAGAAGGAGTCTTTCAAAGGATTTGAAGCCCCATCCCCCTTTTCCTTGAAATTAGGCTTGGTCTTAATCTCGAGAAGAGTACTGATTTCGCTTGGTCGATATTAGTACTTCAGCGAATACTTCATTGGTAAAGTAGGAGCTCTGATTAATCATTCTGTTAACCGGATCCGATCCGTAGGCTGTCTACGGATATCAACATCCTAGGCACAAGAAAAGATCTCACGCAAATAGAGACTAATAAATAGGATCTGTGTGTTGTTTGAAAGAGATTGTAATCAGTTATTTCCATTGTGTAAAAATCTTATAAAAAGACTAACTTTTTATTGAGTTTATTGTAATGCATGTAGTTGTAATATATTCAATCATAATGAAGAAAACAATTTCTGTCCCAAACAATGCTAAGTCAAGAGGCAAAGACAAAGTTCCACGAAGCGAGGCGTTCGGATCGTTAATAGGATACACGAATCAAACTCCCATCGCTACCAAGAAGAATCTAGAATTAAACAAAGAGAATGATCCTCGTCGATTCTTCTCTCTTTTGTAAATCAGGAAACCGATAAGAAAATTGTAATTTCTTTTCTAAGTTAGTTAGAGAGATATTACTTTGAGAGATTATATTTATTCTTTTTCTAAACAGTTAGAGAGATTAATACAAATTTATTTCTTAATTTTCTTATAATTTTTCCCGCGAACAAACCTCAAAGCTCTACCCTATTTATGTTTAAGCCCATCTACTTCCTAAATTACTCATAGACCCAAACACCTCTAACTATTTATTTTAAATCTGATTTGTATCTCATCAGTTTGATAAATGTTATAGGTTGAAACTATAGGTAGGCTTTTTTCCTATATACCCATAGTCTCACCATTATTTATTTTCAAACTCATCCACTTTCAAGAAAAAGGATTTACATATAGTTTTCATTGATCTTGAAAAAAGTTTATGATATTATGCCCAGATAAATAATGTGGTGCTTTTAAAAAGGAACATGTATCTCGTAAAAATATTAATATGATTAAAGATATGTATGGTAGAGTAACAACTAGGATAAGCACAGATGAATGAGAGACTATATCATTTCCTATAACCACTGGCTTACATTAAGGGTCGGTCTTAGGCCCTTATTGCTTTGTATTAGTTATGAACCCACTTACTAAGCATATTCAAGATGAAGTCCTATGATGTTTGTTATTTTCTAATGATATAATATTAGTTGACGAGACTATAGAGGGAATAACATCTAAAGTAGAAAGGTGAAGACAAGCTCTTGAAACTAAATATTTCAAAATTAGTATAAAAAAAACAGAATACATGAAACGCATACTTAGTAAAAGTAAAAAGAGAAAAGCGCCTATAGTACATATTAATGGCCAAGAAAAAAGCCTAAAAGTAACCACTTTTGTTATTTAGGATCAAACATTTTTCATGATGGTGAGATTGAGGATGATATTGTCCATTAAATCAAATCAGGATGGTCAAAATGGAGGAGTGCTTCGAGAGTTTTATGTGATTGTAGAATACCTATGAGACTTTATGAAAAATTCTATAGGACAGTTATAGACAAACAATGCTTTATGGGTCGAAATGTAGGGCAATTGAGAAACAACATGTGCAAAAAATACACGTAGTAGAAATGTGAATGTTATGATCTTATGGGCGTACACTAAAACATAGGATAAGAAATAAGTGCATTTATAGTAAATTTGAGGGTGCTCCAATTAAGGATAAAATAATAGAGAATAAACTAAGGTGATTTGCATGTACAATGGAGATCTCATAGTGCACCAGTAAGAAAACATGATAATATTGTAGTTAATGGAACAAGAGATCTAGAGGTAGACCTAAAATAACTTGGTTGAGAGCAATTAAAAAGGATATGATAATAGTTAATTTAATGGAGGAGATGGCCTATAACAAAATAAAATGGAAGAATATAATTCATGTAGTACCCAAAACATTTGGGATAAAGGTTTTGCTGTCCTTATTGTTGTTGTTATCCACTTTTTAGAAAACACTCTTAGACCCAAAATAGTCATTCGAATCAAATTTAAACGCTCTTTGTATTTTAGTAGTTCGGTGCACGGTGTAAATTATGATATTTTCGTATGATTTCCTATATTTTTTGTCTGAGTTGTTTAGTTTATATAGTGTATTTTTGAACCAAATGTTTAAACCATTATTATTATTTTTCTCACGCTTAAGTCGTGGCACCATAGACATGTTTTTAGCCTATAAACCTAAAAATTTACCCCCATTTATGCCTACCCGCTTTGAAAAGAACTCTTAGATGCAAAAAGCTCAACCAGAATATTTATGGACAAATTTTTAAAACCAACCCCTTTCAACATTTAATCCCAAAAACCAACCTATTTTGCACTTAATTTAAAAAACCGATCTGGTTTTAGCCCTGACGCTGAAACCAGGTTGGTTTTTGAAAAAAAAATTTCGAAACTTTATGGAAGTTGAACTCCCGTGAAATTTAGCAGGTTTTTAACAATCTGCTAAAACTTTACGGGAGTTCAACTCTAGTGAAGTTTTATTGGTTAAACAAACTTCACGGGAGTTGAATTCCCGTGAAGTTTGTAACATACCAAAAACTCCATGGGAGTTGAACTCCCATGAAGTTTGTAACATACCAAAAATTTCACGAGGAGTTGAACTCCCGTGGAGTTTCAGCCTATTTTCCAGAGAGCCAACTCTCAGAAAATTTTTGATTGCAACTCCATGGGAGTTTAACTCTCGTGGAGTTGTAGACACCTATTTAAGGCCCAGCCCCGTATTCACACCCCTCCTCACCCGTTCCCAAACCGAAAACCCTAACCTCTCTTCATCGGTCCCCACCGCCACCAACTTCGCCTCTGCTAGTCCCCACCGCCATCGTCGAATTCCCCTTGTCGGCGGTCATCATCCTCACCGAAGTCATCATCCTCTCTCACTGTTCCCAAATCAAAATCCTAACCCTCTCTTCACCGTTCCCTACTGCCACTAACCCTGCCGCCGCTGGTCAACACTGCCGTCGCCGAAGTCCCCTCCGCTGGCGGTCATCATCCTCACTGGAGTAGATCATTCTCACCACCATCATCGCCGGAGATCACCGTAAATTAGAAAAATTTTAAGGTAAAATCTTTTAAAAAAATTCCTCCTAAATTCTTGTATATTCTCACCATATCATGATGATTACTTAGAAAAAAAATTAGATTTTAGAAATTACTTGTGAATTATTTTTGTGAAGAAAATTTAAATAATTTTGTGTATTTAGAGGGGAAATTATCAAAAAATGTAAATGTTAGTTTTACTACATATGTTTGATATTGATATATGAATTTGGTTAAAATTATGGGTTTCTAAAATTGATAAGATAGGATTTAATGGTAAGTAACATTTTTTAAAGTTTTTTTTGTGTAATATTGATCGTGAATTTTTTTTACTCTTCAGAGGTAATGATGAACGATCAAATCGTAATTTTTTGTTCATATGATGGGAAGATTAACTATCTCAAAAATAATATGTCTGTTTATGAAGGAGGTGTGACGAGACCGTTGTTTATAACAAAATCTTGTACTTTCGATAAATTGGTTAATGAATTACACAAACTTACATTAACCAACTCACGTGAGTATCATCTCAATGTTATTTGCAATTATCCTATTGCGGGGAACAGAACAAGCGGCATTCAAATATCAAGTGACTATGATATGGGTCTCATTGGAGTGTTACACATCGAGGGGCACTCGATCGAATTGTTTATTAGAAAACATCAGAGGAATTTGGGAAAATCATTGAATAACGATGGAATATACTCCCACATGTTGGAGGACCTTGAAGTTGACTCCGTCGGCTTTTTATCTCCGTAACAAGATGAAGGTTGGACACAATCACAATACATGAGCGGTCTTTCGATGATGGGCACTTCAAATGCTTTCTATACTAACACGACCCATCAAGAAGATAATGCAAGTGTCGAATCTGAGAATGATGATGAAAATAATGGTTTACAAATTAATAGCATGACGATGATAGATCGTGATGAAGAGGACAACCAACACATTGACGGATGTTATACTAATAATAAGTATGTTGTCTTAGAGGATCCGCCGCCCGATGAACTCCACGGAGAAGAATGGATGGATAATTCCATGATGAAAAGTGTTCCTATTGGCACTAATAGCGGTGTTGCTACACAGGGCGAGGACTTCTCATTCATGAAGGGGGATCTTTTTGAAAGTAAGGAGAAATTGATTCATGCACTTCGCTCGTATGCCATTGCCAAAAATGTTAAGTTTAGGCCAATAAAAAATAACATAACAAGCTATAATGTGGTTTGTTTTTATCACAAAGATGGTGAAGACGAAGATAATGGTGGACACCACGACGGCAATACGAAATGTCCTTGGAAGCTTAATTCACATTTAGGTGTAAGAGTAGGTGGGCATTTCAAAATCACGGCATACAACGGACTCCACACATGTAGCAATCCTCGATTAGAGATGAATAACAAGCATTTGTCCTCTTCTTTTATATATCGATTGATTTTACCGCATTTAAGAAAGATCTTGATCTAAGGCCGAAAGATATTCGTCTTTTAGTGCATCAAGCGACCAACTTAGATGTATCATACAACAAGTGTTGGAATGCTAGGAGGAAGACGATGATAAAAATATTCGGGGATTGGGAAAAATCTTATGAGATCTTACCACATTATCTTGAAGCACTCAAAAGAAAAAATCCTGGGACTGTCTATGAAGTTTCATCAGACCCTGTTGATGGTGGAGAACGACGGTTCATCGGTGTATTTTGGGTATTTGGCCGTTGTATTGAGGGTTTCTAATATTGTTGCCCTCTTCTTAGCATTGATGGCACCCACTTATACGGTAAGTACAAAGGTGTTTTGCTTGTTGCAACCGGAATTGATGCGGATGACGAGTTGTTTCCTTTAGCATTTGCAGTGGTTGATGTTGAAAACACAGAGAATTGGGCGTGGTTTTTTGCATGCATTAGATATCATATCCCTAGTGTGGGGGGTGGGGCCGATTACATTCATATCTGATAGGGATGAAAGGAATTCCAATAGCACTCCAATATCATTTCTCGTCACTACATGCACATCGTTATTGCCTGTGATATATTAGGGACAACTTCAAGAAGAAGTATGGAAACAGTTAGGTTCAAAATCTTCTTTGACAAGCTGGCTGTGTAACAAAAAAAAATTAGTTTATAATCAAATACGAGAGAGAATTAAGTTTATTTCACGAGCTGCACATGATTGGATAGAAACTAGTTTGAGACCACACAATGTTGATAAGTGAGCTTTATGTGAAGGTGGTGGGAGACGGTTCTGTATGATGATTACGAATGCTTCTGAGAGTTTCAATGGCGTTTCGTACTATGTTTGTTTCTATGTGACATTCATAATTGTAATTTGTAGCGTTTGTACTATGTTTGGGATCTAATTGTAATGTTTGGTTTCAAATTATTCCTTCTTCACATTGCACATTCGTTGTTGTAATATATTTTTACATATGACTAAGTCAGTCATTCAACTGAAATATCTAACACATTGTACATTGTCCTCCAATATTTTAATCTCAGATATATTCATTATGGATCCAAGACAGATACATCTCGATGTTTTGTACCTCCAGGCGAGTCATTATTCAGACCATATTGGCTCAGGACAGGTAAAACATTTTTGGTATATATATTCCTTAGCATTAGCACTAATTTTAATTTTTCTCAATATACTTAATCAATTTTGTTTGACGTGTAGCCCGTACCAGACATCACCATGGTCAAGCATTCCCAGAGTCATTTGGCTTAGGTCATTGAGGATGAGAGAGTACTACAGCTGATAGCTCAGGCGGGGTTCTGGGAGTGTTCGACAGTGAGATATATTAGGCTTGATTGGCCACTTATCACTGCACTGATTGAGAGGTGGAGGCTAGAGACCAACACCTTTCACATGCATATATGTGAGTGTACCATCACCTTACAGGACGTAGTCGTCATACTTGGGCTCCGCATCGATGGCCTGGCAGTTACGGGCAGCGATGACCGTAATTGGGCTGAGGTATGTGCTAGGCTTCTTGGTCAGGTTCCCGACTTGAGGAGTGGTGCGATAAAGCTATCGTGGCTTCGTCAGACATTTCAGGGAGACATACCAGCAGATGCCTCCATTGAGACGCTTGAGTTTCATGCTTGTGTGTACATATTGTTAGCCTTCTTGTTTTGATGATGTTTAACAAACAATTTATGACTAATGTTGTTTGTCTAGTATTTGTGCTTATCTATTTATTGTAGACAAACAACAAGTTGGAGGTTGGATGGATTGAGCCTACACGATCATATCAAATGGAGGTTGGCAGAATAGTGGAATGAAACCATGCAATTCAAGTTGAAGATCTAAGTCAAGCTTCATCCACAACCAAGTCAAGCTACAATGAAGATCTATCAAGCTTGGGTAAATTAGTTTACGGTTTATATAATGTGTGTTAATTCTATAAGCTCAAATATACACACACATTACATTTGTGAATGTTCATGAAAATAGGTGTTTTTATGCAAAATACATTCAAATATGTTTTGGACTATACAAACCATGCTCATGTTTTATTATGTCCATAAAATAATTACATAAGTTTTCAGAACTTGATTTGAGCTAAAATGGTAAAAACAACATATTTAAAAAACATGTATTTTAGCACTTTTGAATATTTCTGAGTTTTCACAAATGGAAAGAGCAAATTCAAAAATTCATTTTCCAACATGTTTGGACTATTTTGTAAAATGATGATATTTTACAAATGGGTAGAGCTTCTTGAAAACCAATCTTTGTAGTATGTTCATCATCATGTCTACAATTATCTTCCAAAGTTTTACATTTTTGAAATTTATTTACTATTTTTAACAGAGTATTGGAACTCATTTTCTAAACCATGTCGGGCTAATAACCTGTTATCAGTTGACTGATCAGTCGACTGATGAAGTCAGTCGACTGATGTGTCGATTGAAGAAAATGTCTGGAATCTTCATTTAGTCTCTGTTCTGTTTTAGTCGATTGACCAGTCGACTGGACTGAATTGATCGTTAGTCGACTGATAAGCTGGAAATCGTATATAACGATCAGCTCATCAGTTGACTGATGCTTCCCGTCAGTCGATTGATGGGTACTGTAACTACTAGTTTTGTACAGAATCTGTTTCGTGATTTTTGGGAGATTTTACTGATTTGCTTATGATTTTGGCTGTTATTTTCTCTTCCTATATAAACCCTCAAACCCCCCACTACCAGGGCAACCTATGGAATGTTTTAAAACAAGTTTAAAAGAGTTTTAACAAGGGTTCAAGTCTGGCTTAAAGTTTGTTTGGTTTGTGAAGATTGTTTCACAAGTGGAGGAAATCATCTACATTGTTTGAGCTCTATTTTAATCTATCTCTCCATCTTATTTTTCAGAGAAGAATTTCTAAACTCAATACTAGCTTTGTATTAATTATTTGTTGTTTATCATTTTCATCAAGCTAGAGTTTTACATTGAGTTTATAATTGATTTTCTCATTGCTTACACACACAACCATTGAGCTTATAGTATTTTATACATAGTATAAATTAGGTTATAGGGAGTGTATCATTGAGTGTGAGCTTACATTGTGTTCTCATCCATATTAGAAAATAATTATTTGTTGTATTGTGCTTATTGTGAGATTCACTTTGTATTACACTAGTACACCGAGAGGAGTGTGTGGTGAGAGACGGGGTCGCTTCCAAGAGGAGTGGGGTTGGTAGTAAAGCATAGAGAGGTAATAATTCCGAGCACTTGAGAAAGGACACGGGCTAGAGGCCAACACTTAGAGGATGTGGAGTGTAGTTACATTGTGAGATTGTGAATGTTGATCGGTGAGCGTTGAAAACCGATATTGTGTGGTGTAAATGTTATTCGGGTGAGCGTAAAAAACCCGGTTGTGATAGTGAATTTCTCCCCGTGAGTAGGGAGCGGAGACGTAGGACAGAAGGTCCGAACTCCATGATCATATTGTGTGTTTGCATTGTTTATATTGCCCTATCATAATTGTATCTTTAGTTTAGATTGTTTACCCTTGTGTTGTTTATATATCCCTGCATATATTTCACCATATAGCATATATCTTTTTTTTCATATTACATATTCTTGCTCATAACATATTGTATATGTTGCAAAAATAATTTATTAATAAGTTTTAATTGGCATAAATTCAGATTAGATTAGCATAAGACCCTAATCACCCCCCTCTAGGGTCTAACACATATTGCACATAATAGGGTGCATGCTATTTCCTGATGCGAGCAAGATTCTTGTACATGCACGATGGCTACCACTGCTGGAGGATTTTGGTGTATGTGGCGCACTATCATGGGGCAGTGCGGTGTTGGCATACTTATATAGAGAACTAGGTAGAGTATCCTTAATGCAGAATAAAGAATTCAATGGATGTTGCAAGTTGATCCAGATTTGGTCATGGGAGCGCATTCATGTTGACAAACCGACTTTGCTTGTGCACCACGACTTACATGGACATTTTCCTTTGACATACATGTATAATTATCCATACAATTTTATTCAACTGAATTTGAACTCACATATTATTTATGCCAAATTAGTACAACGTGCGGTATGCTAACTACAAATCAGTGGCACGACATCGTGAGTTTTACCGAAATGAGCTTGATGTCCTCCAACACGAATATGTAAATATAAAACTCGATTTGTTATGAATATTATAGTTTTGTTGTTGATACTGATAAATGTTTTATCTTATTTCAGTTCAAGTGGAGACCATATTCACCGCCAGAGCTCGATATGCATACTCTTGCACCTATCTGTCGAGATAGTCCCGACTTGTGGAGAGCCAGAGTTCCATTAATCTGTTGGGAGATTGTGGAGATGCATGTCCCCGACCGTGTGCTACGGCAATTTCTGCTCTCTCAGCATGTGCCAGAGCCTGTCGAGCAGATCGATCGTCGATGACGACCTACATCGCACCGTACCGAATGGGTCGTAGTCCGTGCGGCCTACATAGACAGGTGGACTCACAGGTGGGATTTCATATAGGATACAAGCGACACAGCTGCTACTATACCGCGTATATGCGCTGGTATTGGGATATCACACGTAGATGGATCACGCGTGACCCACAACCATCAGCTGGACACATGCCACACCCACCAACAGACAGTTACATCCCTAGTGGGATGATCGAGAGAGATTATGTAAGTTTCTAAGCTATATTATAACATTTTTATTGAGTTGGTACTTAATAAATTGTTTACCTCGCAGATCCGTGCTTTTGATAGCATTGAAGGTGATATTGATGCGCACATTCCTGATATTCAGGATTCGGTGGTGTTAGGACTCCTCAGCAGGATCAAGAAGACAATAGCATATGTGTTTCATAAGACTCACGTCGACGAGTTTGCAGGCCGTGAGGACATGTCTCGATCATTTGGGCAAGCATACACGTGACGACGATGGACACGTGACGATGAAGCCGGCACTTCGCATGCTGATGGAACCGACACTTCGCATGCTGATAGAACCGGCACTTCGCAGCCTTATACATAACCGGATACTCAGATATTCGAGGCTCATCAGCAGGAACGTAGGGGCCGGGAAGAGTGAGGGGGAGGGGGAAGAGAGGGAGAGGAAGGATAGGATCTATTTTGGGTTGTATGTGAGCTTATTTTGTCAAAATTTGTAACTTTTATGAATTTTCAAATACTATACTTTTGTGGATCAATTATTGTTTATATATGTACTCTTTGTGAGAATTGTTTGATTCGTGTTTAATTCATGGTAGAATTATGTATATATTGTTGTAATTCGGTGTATATGAGATCAATTATTGTTAACAGGTAAATATAACGTATATGAGGTACGTTACGTACAAAACATGCACATGCTGCTGTACATGTTTGTAAAATCTGCAACTCCACGGGAGTTGAACTCCCGTGGAGTTGCAGTCGAAAATTTTCTGAGAGTTGGCTCTCTGGAAATTGGACTGAAACACCACGTGAGTTCAACTCCCGAGGAGTTTTTGGCATGTTACTACAAACTTCACGGGAGTTGAACTCCCGTGAAGTTTGTTCAACAAATGCAACTTCACGGGAGTTCAACCCCCGTGAAGTTTGTTCAATCAACAAAACTTCACGGGAGTTGAACTCTAGTTAAGTTTCAGAAATTTTTTTTCCAAAAAAAAACGACATGGTTTCAGCTCAGGACTGAAACCAGGTCGGTTTTTAAAATTAAGTACAAAAGAGGTCGGTTTTTGGGATTAAATGTTGAAAGGGGTTGGTTTTAAAAATTTGTCCGAATATTTATAGATCCATTTCCGTTTTAACAACTTCGAGTAAGGAGTAGGTGTATTTTATTGTTATTTGATATATTTTACTGTACCATTTTTTATGTTGCTCTCGCGCTGTGCTCGTTAACTATCTAGATCAGTCTGAAGTGTCACGCCCACACGTTTTCTTCACATAGGTACTTACAAATAAATTTCGTCCGGTATCGAAACACCACGGTGAAAACTTTCCAAAGTCGTGCATCTACGAGAGCAACGTCTGTGATATTTAATATTAAGAATGCTCAAACCATTGTACTTTCTTTACGTAATCAAAACGTTAGAGCTCCAACTAAACGATGACCATAACAGACCAGAAAAAATCTCTTCAAATTTGATCAAAATCCTCCTTAACAAGTCACTCAAGAAGAGGGAAGAGACAGAACACCACCAATTAACACGCGTCTTTCCAAACTCGCTTGTGGTTTATTCTCAAATATATCAAACTCTGTTTACATTACAATCCCACACAAGCTCTACGAGAGGCTTACGTAACCTTATTACATCAATTTGTCCAACCCCATCACCAACCACAATCCATATTAGTACTCAAAAACAGAAGATAAGAGACTTGGAACACGAGAACGAACAACTCACACGGACAGAGCTTACGTTTAAAGGTAAATCAAAAGATCTTCAACCCCTTTCTTCTTCTGTTTCTTCACCAACGGGTCGATCACACTTGTCCAAGTTTTGTAGTCAAGAGCAGAGCCAGCATCAGGCAGAGCAAATCCATTGACAAAGAAGAATGGCGTACCATATACACCTCTTGAACACCCATACTAGAAAAAGAACAGTAGTATATATTAAAATTTAGAAATCTCAGCAAATACTTACGGTGAAAGGTTAAGAATCAAGGATGATCGTTCACCTTGAATGAGATTCTTGCTGCTGCATCAGTACTCCGGTCTTCAAAACCAGATTTAAACGCAGGTAAAAAGGAATCACCAACGGTCATAACAGCGAAATTCGCCATGTCATCAATTGTAGATGCCCTGGACTGGTTGTGAGTTTGTGCATTCGAATACCTCACCTGTTGTCTCGGTTAGTGAGTTGCACGGATGCGAGAAAACTGAGGATAGTATTGCAAATTTAGTGGATATTGTTGGACATTTTTACCAAATAAACCAAGTCAAGCCCAAATATTTGTGGGGTCTGGGATCCAATAACCCACTTCTCAAAGGTGGATTTGTAGAGGGGACCATAGAGTTCGTAATTTGGCTGAGAAAAATCTGACAGGGAGGCAGCTTATTTGTGGAAGATTTTGTTAGAGGCAAAACTCTATAAAAGGAGAAGAAACTCGGTTGGTCAGAGGTAAAACTCTATAAAAGGTGAAGAAACTCCCTTTGTGATACACAATGAGAAGTAATCTGAGCAATAAAACCCCATGTAAACCGTCTCCCTCCCTTTCTATTAGATATTCCATATTGACTAGTCAGACCATGAAATTAATCATCTAATCAGATATGAGATATCACAATATCATAGCTTTGTTCCTATTTGCAATACTTTTAGGTGTAAGAAAGAAAATTTGCAAAGTGCTACAGAAAATTAGCGTTTAAGAATGTAATACCAGTCAGGTTCTCATCGGATCTAGTGTTTTTTTAATCAACCAATCTTATTCCATAGTCACTATTCAAAACAAAATCAAAACCTCTTCATCATCATGAACCAACCTAGAGATTTAATTAGGCAAGGAGGAAAAGGATTACAACTTAGGGCTTGAGTTGAAGTGTTTTTTACCCTTTTCTATTTTTACTTTCTTGTTGTTCTTCTTATCTTCCCCTTGAGAAGGTGCTACACTCTCTTTCTAATGGTAAAAAGATATCTACCTATTGAGGTGACAATAATCAAGCAATGTGATTACTTGCTAGGGTTTACCACACTCTGCCTCCTAATAAAAAAATTCGCCCTTGAAACTTGGCATAACTAGATTCTCGAAGTTCTGGTCCTCTCGGATATTTCTCCCGTACATAATATTCGGTCTCCTAAGTGGCTTCCCTTTTAGAGTGATGTTTCCATTGTACTTTCACATATCAAATAGTTTGATTGTCTAAGTACTTGTTCTTGGGAGCCACCATACACTCTGGTTTCTCTTTGTTATTCAAGTCTAGCTTGAGTCTGCCAACTTTAATTCGATGAGCTCATTTGTGTCTCGCTTATGAATTTTCACTACATTAATATGTAAAATACATCATGCACTCCATCAAACAATGGAGGCAAATAAACTTGTACGCTACTTAATGAATTCGCTTAAAATTTTCAAAAGGGTTGATGAATCTTGGACTTAATTTTTCTTGGATAATCTTCTCACTGCACAAGTAGGAGAAACCCGTAAGGAAACATAATCACCACAAGAAATTCAAATTCTCTCCTCCAGTTAGCATAGCTCTTTTGTTGGCTTTGTGGAATTCGAATGCAATTCTCTTGACTTGTTAAATATTGTTTATGGCTTGTTGCACCATTTCTGATCGAAGAAGTCTTCTCTCTCCAACATTTTCCAAATGGATAAGAACCTTACACTTCCATTTAGAAGCTCATATGGAGCCATATTAATACTAGATCGATAGATGTTGTCGTATGCAAATTCTGCTAAAGGTAAATAATCTTCACATGCTCCTTTCATTTCAAGCATACATCTTAACATATCCTCTAGAGTTTGAATTATTATTTTCGATTGGTCATCTGGTTCTAGATGGTAAGTTGAGCTAAAAAGTTAGTTTAGTCTATAGAGTCCTATGTATAAACATAGAATCCCTGATTGATACTATGGATTAAATGTGACTCCTAGTATCAAACAAATTTGATGATCGAACCACTACCTATTTGAGTTAGTATCCAAGACTATACTCTAAGGAAGATGGTCTTAAGATTATATTCTAAATTGGCAAATACGGTAGTACTATAGATTAAATGTATTCCAATAAAGTAGGTTGTACTAACATATTTACCTAATACTATGGATTAAATGTGAAATTCAGTATCAAGGATTATGTACGAGGGAAGTATCTGAAACTTTTCAAGAAGTACAGTATATCAAGTTTGAAGATGAATTTTTTTATTAGAAGGGGAGGGTGTAGTATCCCTAGCAAATAATCAATTTCATTTCTCTTAAAAAGAGCAACCTACACAAATCACAAAATTTTAAGAGGTGTTACGGAAAACTTGCATATCCCATATTTTGCTCACCGCCACCTCATTGGTTGATGGCTCTTTGGCATTAAAAAGGAAGTGTGACACCTCCTCAAGAGGAAGATAAGAAGAGGAAAAAGAAAGTAAAAATAAAAAATAAAAATAAAGAAAAAAAATGAAAAACCTACCCGAATCTCCCCAAATCATCTACTTTTGCTTGAATTCGAGTAAGGATGAGAAAGGAAAGAGGAGGAGGAGTTGTCAAATTAACACTCCAACTTAAGCCCTAAGGTATAATCTTTTTTCTCATTTGACCAATTAAATCTCTAGCATGGTCGATGATGAAGTGTTGACTTTTCTTTGAATAAGGATTATAGAATAAAATTGTATGATTTACCAAATAAGAGAAAACCCTAGATCCGATGAGCATATGGCCATCGCAAGCTAGGAAGGGCCGACGGCTAAGGTTGCAATAGTGAAGAAAAAAGGGGGGGGGGGGAAGGTGTCCGACAATAGATGAAGAGGAGGAAGATAAAGAGAGGGGGAAAATAAGTTTGACCTTGAACTGTTGTCAAAATTTTATTAATAAGTCTAAATCAGTGAATAAGATGTAGTAATTGAATGAATAATTTATGTTAACCCTTGGGCTCACAAAATATTTTTGATGAGCCCAAACTTAATAAGAAAGTTCATATATTGAATAGGAAAACTTCATTTATCCTCAAGTTCACAAAGATTGTGAACATGTCCAGATAGAAAGGACTAAGACTATGAATAAGCAAGGATAATTATATACGGATCCCTAAAGTTCATAAACATTGCAAAAAGGCCCAGACTGAGTGAAGAAGTGTAGGATATGACTAGGAAAAAGTTAGTTTAAGCCACTAAAGATTTCGAGGATTGCGATTACGTCCAGGCAGTGTAAAAGAGGGTTATAAATTGAAGAGGATAATTATGTGTAGCGTCTGAACTGGAAATAATTTTTAATAGGTCCAAATTATTGAAGAAGTGTTATTAAAATTATAATACATTTCTAAAATTAGTAATGACCCTATGTGAATCTTTTTATGGGTCTTAACCATTATTTAACCAACTTGGACTTAGATTATGAAGTGACTAACCTATAATATAAGTCTACCTTAAATGGTATTAATGACCTTGTTGATAACAGAAAGGATCGAAATTTGACAGTCAATCGTTTAAGTGGTGAGTGCATTTCTCACTAGTTATTTTTAAATTATAAATCTTATAACAATATATTGAATTGAATACTGATGGCGTCTGAAAAATAACTACTCCATTACTTTTTATATATCTACATAATAAAATGTAACAAAATTGATACTATTGGGGTTTATCCCTATAAACGATTTTGATTTATATGAAATATGATAAGTGATTTTGGTTTTCTTGCATTATCAAAAGTATGAATAACATTTTCTTCAAAAGCTTTTGAAGAAAGAAGTGATTTCAATGTGTTTTTGACAGTTTTACTGATTTCACGAGTTTTTTTTTTTGCTTTGGTATTTAAAAGCAATAATAAATAAAAGTGAATTCCATAAACAGTTTTTATTGATATGTTGAATTTTACACTCATCCATTGAATTGAAAGTGTTTATTGATTTGATAAAGTCATCAAGTTTATACTAATATTGATATGTACAAGTGATGTTTTATTGAAATAAAATATTTGACAATGATTCTCTATGTTATAAAACAGCAAAAAGGCCATTATGGATTTATGTATGGTATTGAATGCATCAATAAGTTATGTAGTCTTTTTAGCATATGTGATGTGGCTAGCAACCTATGATAATGTTTGGTGCATTCTAATCTCAATAGTAAGTGTTAAGTGATGTGTATTCACATTCTCATGCTATTAGGCTATAATTCGTAGCATATGTGATCATATCTATTGAAATTTGTGTTCAAGCGTTCGACTGTAACTTTAAGAAAACAATAATTGTTTTGTTGCACAAACTCAGAATACTTTCTAGACTAGCCAACCCAGTGGAGAGAACAAGAGTTCTCAAGTCAAAACTTGGGTGTACTCTCTGAATGAGAAGGAAGATGAACCAAATAAAGAAGTGGTGACAGGTACGATATGTTTAGCATTTGAGTCATGCTTGAGGACTTTTTGATTCTAATGTTTCACATTCTTTTATTGTTGCACAATTTGTTAAGACGAACAAATTACCAAGTGATATTTGAGAACAAGAATTGCTTGTTAGTAACTTGTAGCAGTGTATCGCTATCAAATCATGGTTGTAGGGATGGAATCAAGATTCTTGACAAGGTGCTTCTAGCAAAATTGGTAATACTGGAAATGCAGGTCTTTGATATTATACTAGAGATGAATTAGTTATCTTCAAATGATGCTTCTATTTTATTTCAGGAAAAGAAGGTACTGTATTAGTTTCCAAGAAAACCAGAGTTCTGCTTTGAAGGTTGTAAATCCCGAGAACCCTTACGGGTCATTTCAGCTCTTAAAGCATATATATCAATCATTGAAGAAGGGATGCAGGGAATGTTTAGCTTTAGTCAGAGTTGTGAACAAGAAAAACACGTCTGGACCGCAAATTTCCAAGAGTATTTAACCACCCTTCATCTTACTTTACATTTATTTTAGCATCTTAGTCCTTTTTTGGCCGTATTTGGGATAAGGATTACAATCCCCACAGATCATATTTAACATTCCACATGAAAAAAGAGCCACAATTAGCTTTAACACCTGAGGACTTGTAAATTTAATGCATTGGTAGAAACTAGAGGATAAGGATAACTAACATTTCCCGTGTCCTAATAATTCGAATCTCCCTCAGAAATATTATTTCCTTCCTGTCGTTATCGTGGTACTTACAGCTATGAGAATCTTAGAGAAAATCATAAAACATGAATAACTTCTAACTTCTGTAACCAAAAAAAGTATTGACAGTTAAACTAAAGTGTTATTTGTAATGGTGTTAGAATAAGAACGAGCAGGTTCAGGTGAGAACAGAAACACCAATTGTTCGTCAGGAAATAAATTATCTAACCTGATTCTTGAAAAATGACTCCAGTAAAGGATATGTTGCAGATGCATTCAACTTGTTTGCAATATGAAGGGCACGGCAAGCAAGATATGAATTGTCATGGTACCTATCATTTTCAAAATGACAATAATCAACCCTTCTATAAATACATGAAAATGTTTCAACCGTGAAGTCAGATTCTCTGTTACGGTTGATCAGTCCCTCCGTATTTTACTGTACAATGTATTTTTTTAATGGATAGTTTCACATGGTGAAAAATATATGCCAAGATGAAGGGTGAACATTAAGAAACAAACTTTCAGGAGGCCATGTAAGAAATGATTTACTGAAAGCCTACGATTTTCTTGGAAAAATTCATGTAAATGGACAGTTGATCAAGCTGCAATTGAGTGCGATAAAGGTTTTCTGATGCCCGAGTTTTTTAGGACTTGGGCTGTATTTGAAGTTTACTGCCTAACCAAAGTGAATATTCCTCCTATAAGTCTCACTCTTGATATCTGATGTCAGGTTCAGAGTAATAGTAGCACCGCGATCTAGGCACTTTTTTTATCTATCATTTATCAATTAAGTCTTGCTTAAAGTCATAAACATATGTTTGTGTCATGCAATTATTGCTTTATAAGTATATGGTAAAAATAACGCAAAAGTACATGGATGTATGACTGGCCAACATGAAAATTATACAAACAATTTGGCATTATGGACACAGATATACAACACAAACTAACTTATCGCATGCCCAACGTAACAATTCAAACAGACCCTTTTCATCTAATTGGAACACATCTGCAACATAATCAAACTACTATAGGCCCTCGCGAAATCAGTTGGGCATATACTGTGGACAACTATCAATGAACTTGACATCTATCCTCTAAGAGTTCACGTCAAATTTACCGACATGTAAAACTTCATAATAGCATACTACAACATATGGAATACCGAATAGACAATGAACATGTTTTTTTCTGCAGTTTATGCTCATGAAACCAAGAAGATCTTTGAGATCATCTTCCCTATGTTACATTCACGGCAGGGGAAAAAAAAGAGAAGGGGTTGCATATGCAAGTACTTGGATTTATTTTGAGGCTCCAAAGAACAAATGGGAATATATTCCCTCAACTACTGTGAACAGTGCAAACATGAGAATAGAAACAATAATAAATACCCAATCAAATTAATTTTTCTCTTGGGAACCCTCACGGTCAACTTACGCAAGGTCTTGTATGTCATCATCGTACTTCCAAGTAACAATGTTCGGATAGAAACACATCACGCATGCAACATGGTTCTTTGTACATTGGTTTTGCAGCCTTATGATGCAAGTTTTTCGACACATTTCAATATCCTCTCACTAATGAATTTACATGGAAAGTGTTAGTCTGACTTGGTCTTGTGTGACCAAATCAACGCTTCTCAAGT
>BQKN01064742.1:428733-479173 GCA_022839385.1 Asparagus kiusianus
AAGACCCACAAAGATAACCTGTTTTATCAACAACATGCAATGATCCAGGAGCATGCCAACCACGGGCCAGGCCATGAAATATCAAAGTACTAGTCAGAGGAATTTTTGGTGGAGATGAGAAGAGAATCGGGTTAGAACAGAGGATGACCAACTGCATTAGGATGCTGTGACTAGATAAGATATTACAGCAACCACTTATATGTAACAAGTTCAATCACCTCATACTAGAGGAAACCAGCTGTAACTGTTGTATCACTGGATTCCGACCAAATAATAAAAGAAAAACTAATAGATAAGATTTAATACAAAAATATAAGCACTATCAATCGATAGAAAAAAGAAAAAAAAAAGAATGTGATGATGATAAAACGCTAGTCTATCACATCCTCTATTTCAGATTGTGTAAGAGACAAAAGGTGATACTGATTTTTCCTAATAGGGTAGTAGGGCATAGTGATCTTAATTCACTGAACTGTTGTATGGAAAGAGGCATTGAGATTTCAAGAACCAGCAGGAATTCCCAATTAACTTTGGGGATAAATATGTGTCTATCCAAGAAAAATAACCACTTTATCGAGATCCAAACTTTTGACAGATACCCAAAATGACAATAATTTTGGAATAAGATACCGAACACATAAATAAAGCATTTCATGCAATCTGAATGTGATATCCAAAAGTGACTCGGAACATCTTGTACAAAAGGCTTTTCCTATAATTTTCTTCCGTATAAGCTTTGAAATTCTAGTTACAGTTTCTTCCAGATAGCCAAGCATTAAACTAACCATAACAAAATTTACATTTTATTGAAGAGATAACTAAATCAATTGACGTTGACCTGTTTCCCGGTGCAAGTTCAGAAACCATAAGATAGTATGTATGGCAGTGGAGAGGTATTACCAGCCCATGCGATAACACCACCAGCAAGCTCAATTCTGTGGCGCTCATCACTTCTGTTTGGCTTGTGGTCGTCTGAGAGAGGGATAGCTACAAGCAAAAGCAAGGCTACATGCTTCAGAAAAAAACTAAAAATATTTCTGTGGAAATATAATGAATAACAAATAGACAAGGTCAACAGAATGATAGAGAAAGATGAGTATAAGTAAAAGAAATGTACATAGACAGAAAACAAAAATATATGTCATCAGCATGCAGCCATGCACAATTCTACACAAAATACTTCTACCCAGAACACATTAGTTATCCATGCAGTTTGGCACAGAGGCTTAAAATGTAAGTGAAATCTTATTATATAAATTAAATAAAGCCATTATTCTACACTCTAATATTACTCCCCTGAGCCACTGAACAGAGACATCTACCAGAATACTGTGTTTTGTCTCTCATGCACAATGCTTATCATAAAATGGTGTAGCAGAAACCAACTAAAGTCTATACCCAAAGAGTCAATTTTATCTACTTGTTTCCCATAGGACCCAATTCTACATGGAAATTTTTGGATTATGGCAATCTCTTTCACTTTACAATCTTATAGGCAAGTCGACTTCAACAACTCCACTCTCCCGTTATTCCAAAACTCTTAGCTAGCTCAGTTGGAATTTATAATACATGACACTTCTGAAGCATGTAAAAATCACAGGTTAGGAATATGATCTGTTACATGAATGTGATTTCATAAAGAAAATTATGATGTTACCTTTTTTTTCTATATTCTTTCGAAGCCTAGGAAAATTTGAGGCTGATCCTTGGACATATATAAAATAGCAAGAACAGAAACATATTCTCAATTAGCCACCAGGTTTCATATCATAATTCTCTTTCTCATCTTTATTCATGCTCCAGAACAAGCCCCAGGAGCAAAAAGCTTACATGTGATCATGAATTATAAGAAAACAAACTTCACTAATTATGTAGCTAGATTTACCTTCATAAGGTCTGTCTAAGAGACCTACGTAATCCTCTCTGATTTTTGACTTCTTCGAGGAATCTCATATAATGATTGACCTACTACCTGATTTACCAATGTCTACAACTTATGCACAACTCCATATTTGACTTTCTTACTCTACCTAATATTTCAGCCTTTTGGTATCCCTTTAGTCAAACTTACAACAATGTAAAACTATGGCTTACAACTTACAAGCAGTTAAATACCTTATAGTTTACCCTAATTTGCACACATCTGCCCTAACTTCTTTTCGCAGCACTTATACCTGGAAGTTTTTAAAAGTTGCACTTTAACGTCTTATGTTATGCAAACGTGAAAATTTTTCTCCAAATGTTCCCACATGACATTCACAATATAATTTTAGAATGCTCCTAATGTTTCTTGAATTACCATTAAAGATGCCCCAGTCTTATTTTAAATTTACAACAATTATATTTGAAATTAGAATTATGGTAGGTTTAACAATAAATTCAACAAACATCCAGGGCTAGAAAGATCTAAAATTAGCTTGAGTTTCACATGTAAAATTTGGGGCAAAATTCTCATGTTTGCATGACATGTGATATTAAAATGCAATTTTTTGAAACTTTAGGCTACGTAAGTGCTACGACAACAAGTGAGGGTATATAGATGCAAAGTAGGGAGAACTATAAGATCATCAAGTGCTAATTAGCCTAAAACTAAAGCGTTTGTCACCAAGACACTTGTAAATTAGGAGAATCCACTGACTCTAAAGATTATGACCCTCACATTAGACTTCTCTAGCTCCTTTTTCCTGAGTCATGCCGAGGTTGTATACTACAAGAACGAAAAAGCCACAACAGGAGAAAAGAGTCATCTAGATTGCAGTCTTGGCATACAGAAAGGTTACAACAGAATTTCTTTCCAGTTGCATTATATTTGTATTGACCATCATAAAGTATAACTGAGGTATTAATCCTGGTAACATACTCATCAAATTGAAGTTTAGAACTTGAACTTAGCTTTTAAATGATGAAGAAGAAGAATTTGGAGAAGTTGATGCTTGCTGTCCAGAAATTTCAGTAAATAGAAGAGAGAAGACCCTCAAGAAGCACCCATTTAGTATGCATCATAAATGATCAATTAAATGTGTTCCTTTAGCGTACCTCAATATTAAAACCAACAGTAACATAAAATGTAATGCATGAATTCTAGATAGTTAAAGCGTATATAGCATAATGCATATCGTAGCCTACATGTTTTGTTTTTCTATTTTAAACAAATATAAATATTCATAATAATTTTAATAAATAGGACTACGATTTCAAAATATTAAAAAAGGATATTTTTAATAAAAAATCAAAAACTTATAAGAAGATATAGCAACTTAGTAACAAGGAACTATGAAACCATCTCAGTCTTGGGGCTCAGGAAAATTTTAACATTGGGCAATACTGCATATCAAATGATTGCCTTTGATAATTGGAATATAAGGTGGACTGGGAAGAATCCTCCTTTCAGTTCATCTGCTGCCTTTTCCATGCTCAAGGCTGAATTCCTTAAAGTTCCTTGGTGGAGGTTAGCATGGAGTAATTTCAACCTCCCTCGACATTCATTCATTCTATGGTTAACTATGCATAATAAACTCCTTATTAAAGAGCATCTGCATCTTAATAGAAGAGGGATCCTGGTGGATACTAATTGTTCTCTCTGTGGTACTGCTAATGAGAATATTGCTCATCTTTTCTTTGAATGTGATATATGCCACAAATTATGGGAAGCTGTCTCTTCTTTTATTCAAGAGGAGAATGGCAATGCAATGAACTTCACCCATGGGTTATTAGAAGATGGAATGGTAGGGGTGGTATTGATAAAATTAATAGGGCTACTCTTGCTACATGTATTTATGTGATTTGGAATGCAAGGAATGATGCTGTCTTTAGGGAAAGAAGTTCAGATCTGGAATCATTGTTCCAACAGGTCATAATGTTCTTCAAAATTAAACTCCGTGATATCACCAAGTTAACGGATTGCATAAAGAATAGGAGATGGTGTGAGGCAATGCACATTCAACCAGAATTTATATCTTAACTCAGATGCTTACAGGCCCCGGTACCTCAGTTGAATGGTGAATATGTGTATGGTTTGCAACTATGGTGTACAGATTTTGATGCAAAAATGTTTCTATGAGGCCAGGTTTGTTGGAGAGTGAAGTTTTGAGTGATGGTCATTTGGTTTATGTCAAATGTTGGTATTTGTTGAGCACGGTGTTTCTTCGATTGATTGTTCAAAATCAGGATCAGCTTAGGTGCTTTACACTGGGAAAAGATGATACATAATGTTCATAGATAAGAGAAGAGTATCTTGTTTCTTATTTTCTTAAGAGAGCCTGCTGGTTACTTTGTAACTGAGGTTAGAGGAATTTTGTGTAGATAGGAACTCAGTAGCTTGAAGAGAATCTGTACTTAAAGATCTTTTCTGATTTTGAATAAAGCTTTCATGCAAAAATAAAAAGTACCAGAATAAAATATTCAAATATATTATCATAGATTTACATATCTCATTCATAATTTCACATTCACTTAGTACACAACAAATTATAAATTCACAATCACAAACATAATAATGTCACTAAGCATCAATCATGACAATTGAAAAAGCAAATAAGGCTTAACAAACAATCCAAAAGCAAATACTCAATTGCTTCAAGTCTTAAAAATTGCAAACAAAGAAAAATTCTCAAGTCTATGGAGAAAAACTAGGAAAAATTCCGACTCCTTAAGAATATGAATCTGAGCATCTTTTTCCCTGACCTTTTATGCGATGGGGCCCGATGTTAAAGCCCCCTTTAACCCAAAAGAATCATGTGTCCACTACCTAGTGCCAATGTGAATTTTTAAAAATCCTCAAAGTACCCTCCCTTGTCCTATATGAAATAGCCCACTTTTTCCTCCCTTTTTCCCATCTCATGTTTCTCTTTCATCTCCCATGAACCCATGAAACTCATTAAACTCATTGACGCAAAATATCATAATTTCATTTCCTTCCTCGACCACCTCCTCTCCCCTCTTCGCTGAGTGAGAGTGAGACAGGAACAAAGATGGAGTGATGGTACGAACATAGATGGAGTGGAGCAGGAAAGATAGGCGTTAAGGATGAAGGTACTGGTTAAGGAAGGAGGATAAAGAAGAAACTTGTTACTTTTTATAATTTTATTCATAAAACTATTAAAGTAGGTGACTGGAGGACGGAGGAGAAGAGATAAGACGGTGAGGAGAAGAGGTAGTAGTTGAGGAAGGGGGGACTTGTTATTGTTTACGTTTTTATTCAAGAATCTTTACCATTGTTTATAAAGTTGTTACTTTTTGTAAATATTATGTTACATTTGTTCATAAAATCGTCGCAATTGTTCATAAAACTGTTACACTTATTCATTAAATTGTTATCTTTACAGTTTGTCTAGTCTACATTATAAAATGTCACTTGTCGTTCATAAATTATTACATCCATTCATAATATTGTTACCTTTGATAATTAAGATGTTACATTTTTATGTTTTCTATGAAGTACAAAATAAAATATCAATTTCATTCATAAATTAGTACATTTGTTTATTAAATGTTACCTTATAGTAAGTGAAGCAACAACGGAAGTAGATGGCAGGTATTTTACTTGGAGTTAAGTGGAAACAAAGAGAGACGACGAAGAAATAAAAGAGTAGCGGAGCAAGGAGAATGAGCAAATAGGAGGAGAGTCCATAGTTCCATAGTTGATAAGAAGGATGGACGACAGAGAAGAAGGAAGGTAGGCAAGGGGGGAGGAGGAGGAGGGATCATGGTGCGGAAAAACATAGATGTCCTAAAAGAAGAGACGTGTGGCAGAGGAGGAGTGGTCACGGCTGAGGAGGAGGAAAGAAAAAGAGGCTGGGCTAGGAGGAGAAAAGGCGGCTAAGGAGGAGGAGGAGGAGAAGGGGGAGCGGCAGAGGAAAGGCGGCGGCAGCAGAGGAAAGACAGATAATCACTTATCAACTGACCTAAACCCACAACCAAAATCCATTTACAATGATTTACTTCAAGACCAAATTGACAGATCTAATTGAATGTTACATTTCGAACTTCAACCTAACTTGAAATCCGAAGAAAATTGGACATTTTGAGATCTCGTGCATTCTCTATATTCGTTTGGAATAACTCTAAAATGAAACTTTGAGGTTAGAGCCCTTAATAAATATATGACATTTTGAAACTGTAATTGGACTAAATAACAATAGAAATTTATTTTAATAATGGAAATATCAGAGTAGCTAGAAGTTTCATTCTATCATAATACATACATAACATACATTGCATATTATTCTCATAATACTTGTGGTCTTTCTGTCCAAGTGCAGGTAGTACCCATGTTTAAAGACATCTATTCCACTAAGCCTCTTATCAAGCGAAATTAATGAAGACCAGGAAGACTAGATCAAAATCTGACATTTAATTTGTATATTCTATTCTGCAAATAACACCAAAATAGAACTTTGCATAAATATATAGAACACTAAATCTGATGAACATCCCAAAACTAAGCTACTACCACCTAAGAAGCACCGACTCGTGAAAACTCCCCCCGTCCCCGTGTCCGACGCTTGTCGGGGACGGACGCGCGTTCGACACGCGTTCGACACGCGTCGGACACGACGTCAACGGCGTCGGACACGGCGTCAATGGCGTCGACACGGTCAGCTCTAGTCGACACGGCGAAGTTGAGGGCGATACCGCGAAGTTGAGGGCGACACGGCGAAACCAGAATTTGAAACCCAAACCCGAAACCCAATTTCAAAGTTAAAGAAACCAAAAACCCTAACCCTAGCCGTCACTCGTCAGAAATCAAAACTTACCCGATCAATAGTTCGTCCTCGTCCTCGTCTCGTCCTCGTCGTCAGCTCTCAGTCACGTCCTCGTCGTCGTCGATCATCCCCGTCAGCTTCGTCGTCGTCGTCGATCATCCAAGGTCAGTCGTGCTCTCTCTCTCAGTCGATCTCTCTCTCTCGCAAGTACGATCGATCTCTCTCTTTCCGATTCTCCCTTTCCCTCTCTTATCTCTTTCTCTCCCTCTCTCCTTCTCTCTCTTTTATCTCCCTCTCACCACACAAAAGCCCCCGTGAACTTTCCGTTCCCCAGAAAGACCCCCACTCAATTCTCACTCACCCGACAAACTCCTGTTCTCTCTCCCTCTCTCTCAAATATCGCACATAACCCCACGCTAATTTTAAAGTGACGCTGCCCCACGCTGCTCTTTAAAATTATTATTTTCTTGCTACTGTTCTGTTGTCCCCCACCACGTTGATTTGCTGTTTTAAAATTATTTTTTTTGTTATTGTTCTGCTGTTTGGGGGTAATTAGTATAGTGATCTTTGGTTACTGTGTTGCTGTTCGACGTTAACTGGTATACTGATTTCTGGTTACTGTCTTACTGTTGGGGGTTAACTAGTATAGTGATTTCTGCTTACTGTTTTGCTGTTGCTTGTTAATTAGGGTAAAACAGTTAGGTGTTAATTAGGACAGTAATTCTTTGTTATCTTCTTTAACATTATTATCTTTAATTCTCCAAGAGATCATTGTCATCCCGACGTCTTACTTCACACCTGCAACACACACAGACACACTTTCCATTAGTTTCTTATTTATAATCCCCACTTTACATAACGAAAAATATGAAAATGTAATAGGAATTTAATTCAATATTGATCTATATATAATAATAATATTAAAAAATCTAGTCGTGTCGTCGTATCCTATTTTTTGGGGTTTTGCCGTATCCGTATCCGTGTCCGTGTCGCCGTGTCCGTGCTTCATAGACTACCACAACTCAACTTGAGCACAAAGGATTAAATCATTATCTTTGTGCAGCCAATTGGAGCACAAGGGACGAACTCTCTTCTCATCCACTTGAAATGTCCATGAGAACCTTTTCATTAAGCTACTTACAAGCAACACGTTTGCGGAAAACTAGGTCTAGTCATATGAAGGAATTGATTCCGGCATGTAGGCATGCATATATCGGTATGAATATTAGAAATCCAAAATGAAATTATCATACACATTAAGACGGCTTGATCAGGCAGAGGTATACTATGAGAATTAATGACTAGGAGGGAGATCATGAACAACTGGCACATGTGTGCAAGAGGTCATATATAGTTGACACATAAGCGCCTACGTCGTTAATAACTAACAAGGTAAGGCTTTTAAATATTTAAGATGAGGGCATTTTAGAGAACTGATCTAAACGAAAGTTTTTGCAACAACAACAAAGGAAAGAAAAAAGATATGGCTAATAATGTGCAATTCCTTAAATAAGTGGTGATTACTTAACAAACTATTAATCGAAATTCATGATCATAAATAACACAATAGAAAAAGTAATTGGAAGATAAATTTGGAGAAATCAATAACTTAAGAAAGAAAGAAAAAACTTCTGACAAGTTGTTTATTAGGGTTGTACCTTTAACTATAGGGCTACAAAATACTTGCCATCTTAAAAGGAACAAGAAAAAAAAAGAAAAATTCAAGTATAAAGAAACACAGACTACCTTTCCCTGCCTTAGACATGACAGCACGTGAATCCCCAACATTTGCTACATATAAATGATTTCCAATCAAAACTGCTGTTGAAGCTGTAGACCCATCATCCCGTAAAATATTTCTCTCAACATTCAAGAAGTCTGAATCAGTTTTTTTATATGTCTCACCTGTTGTATAACAGAAGGCATTAAACTTTTATTCCTCTTCTTTTTTTTTGGAGGGCAGACAAGTGCTTTAATTGCCAGGATTAAGTACTTCTATTAGGCATAACATCCATGGGTTGAACTTACTTAAAGCTGTTTTGGTATCTGTCATGAATTGTGGATGCTTCATAAGGTTTTCAAATAAGTGAGCCTTTAAATATTCTGCAGCACGTGAACCACCATGACCTGTCATGCCAAGTAATCAATCACTAAGATAAGTGAAAGTTCATGCTTTTAACATTATGACGATAAGTATTAACTCATGGAAACCAGACCATCAAATACCCCGAAGAGATTAACTGTTTCTCCATCAATTTTAGAGGTCTTCATGTCATAAAAGTCCTCCATACTTGGTCTCCTGCCTCTAAAACTTGAATATCCACAACTCAATCTTCCATTATTGCTGAAAACCAACCAAGAGAACTTATTAAGGCCAAATATTGGAAGTAGACTTCCACATCAAAATACTAAAGAACCATCTTTTACTGAAACTCATGGTGATTAGACCGAAACATTGGTTAAAATATGCTAACAAACATGTATTCAAATAAATTAAGAGTGATCTAACAAGAATTTCCGTAATTAATGTTTTACATACATAAGATATGGAGAATATTGATGGCCATAGTTTTCTCTAGAATCCAGCATAATTTATTGTGTATTTGCATTAATGTAATCCACTAGAAATAGGTGAGGAATTCCTTTCCACACAATACATTGCAGAATGGTTGACAATAATAACTGAGTACATCTCTTCTGAAATTCCTAAAATGGGAAAATGAAATCAATAGAACGAACAAAAATAGGAACATGTAATCTCCATGTCCCTACATTTCATTTACATATATAGCTCATTTTATATGCATCACTTGCAAGTCTTATGAGGGTTTCGAAGACATACACCTGGATTGGAAATGCAAAGTGGCATTCAAGAAGTTTCTTTTAATATGGCATACAGAAATTATGACATCATGACAACATTTTGCATGACTCATTTTGTCATAGACAAATCATTACCTGATTGATTACAAGCTTAGTTTGAAATGATGTTGAAATTTTAGCCTCCCTTCTCTTTCAAGCATATTGCTCCTAAGTTTTACAGTTTAGAGATTTAGCCATCATTTCAACTTCTGAAAATGTAAAGATGATCACTGTTTGAAACTTCACAATTAACAATCTTGTAAGACAAATAAAACAACATCCTCTTCACCTAGTATATCAATTCCCAGCTACCACATATAACGTGTAAGGAATTGAAGATCCTTCTGGAGATTTGTTTGATGAACATGAACTTTTATTAAAAATGTTAAGCAAGTAGAAAAAAGAGCGTTGATCTCCATCAACTATAGAACTCGCAGCATCTAGAACAAAGAACTAGCAATTATGTGACCACAAAAGACACCTACCGGGCTACCATCAAGCCCTAAAGTAGGATAACCTCACATTGAATGGGAAAAAAGTGATAAGACTTTCTTTGTGATCATTTTGAACTATACCTCGTTTACTATCATTTTCAACTTTGAAAGTTTCCGCTAACTTACTAAGCTTGCTTCACTTCACATCACAAGAAAGCAGTTGTAGCTCAAATCCAAATTTATAAATGGTTTATTTGCACTTTAATATCCCAAAGCTTCACTAACTTTTAACTTTGATGCCGTGATGTTCTATTTTGACAAGCTTATATCCCCAGAGATTAAACATAGACGTTAATCTGACAATTTCATACCCAGAGCGCCGAATTTGCTCCTCACTGCCCTGAAACTTAAAAGAGCTGGCATTTGGTAAGAAAATTTGTATTTCATTCACATTTCTACTAAAATCAACTTTTCAGCACTTTTGAGGTATCAAATTTTGCCAGAATAGAACCTCCAGGCTGTCAAAAGTTAGAAATTCCACCCCCTCCCAAAAAAATGTGGAAGAAAAGGAAAAGAAAACGAGAGAAGTTCTGACCTCATCCATCCTCCGCAAACATAACCGCCATCATTAACGCAATCTCTCTCCTTTAAACCGCCGACGACGACAGATCCAGTTCCCGTCGTCGCGCCGCTGGAATCCACCATCATCGTCGCGGTCGCCCTAAAGCTCCGACGAGACCGAGGGAACAAGATCAGGCGATCGCTGCTCGCATGATCGAGGCCGAGATCTCGCCGGAGATTGAATCGGTCGATCGCCGGAGAACGAGCGATGAGGTTTCTGAGTCTAGCGATGCATAGTACCATCTGACGGTTCGAATCGGCCGATAGCTGGGGCTCGACGGAAAGGGAGCGAAAACAAAAAGAAAATAATAGAAGGGCAAATACCGGACAAGTCTTTGAAGGATAAATTTTCAAAACAGTTTCATTTACAAAAATATTTTCAAAACAAGACCGTTTCAACATTATTCATCAAACCGACCTAAACAAGATCTGTTTCAACATTATTCATCAAAACCGACCTAGTTTCAGCTGTCGGGCTGAAACTAGGTCGATTTTGATGAAGAAAATAAAACTTCATAGGGATTAAAGTCCGATGAAGTTTAGCAGACATTTAACCAAGCTGCTAAACTTCATGGGACTTCAAGTCCCGTGAAGTTTCATAGTTCAAAACAACTTGACTTGAAATCTTTTAAAGTTTGAGCTGAATTTTCAGTCTCTAGAAATTCAGCTTGCAATTTCACAGGACTTCAAGTCCCATGAAGCTGCAGGTTTTAAAAAACACGCACAGCCTGCTATGCATGTTTTTTATATACGCAACGGTTTTTCTAAATGCATTTCACAACAATATAATGAAATTTTCACCATGAATCAAACAATATATACTGAATCAAATAATAATCAAACAATAATCACATATATACTAAATTATAACAATATTCTTAAAATTCAGCCATGAATTAAACACGAATCAAACAATACTCACAAAAATCACATATATAAACAATAATCGATCCACAAAAGTATAATATTTGAAAAATCATAAAAATAACAAATTTCAACAAAATAAGATCACATACAACCCAAAATTCCTCCTCTCCTTCCTCTTCATCTCTTCCCCCTTCCCCTCGCTCTTCCCCGCCCCCTACGTTCCTGCTGATGAGCCTTGATGATCTGAGTATCTAGTTGTGTATGAGGCTGAGAAGTATCGGCTCCATTAGCATGCGAAGTGTCGGCTCTATCGTCATGTGTCCTACGTCGTCGCGTGTACATTTGCCCAAATTATCGAGACCTGTCCTCACGGCTTGCAAACTTGTCGACATGAGTCTTATAAAACACACTTGCTATTCTCTGCTTGATCCTGTTGAAAACCCCTAACATCGTCGGATCCTAAATGTCAGGCATGTGCTCATTTATATCAGCTTCAATGTCATCAAAAGTACTAATCTGCGAGTTATGAAATATATACACAATTTAGCAATTAATATCTAAACTAATTTTTCAGTTGCACAGCCGGCTTGCCAAAGAAGATCTTGAACATGTCCGTTTCCATGTTTCTTCTTGAAATTTTCCCTAATATGTCGCTAGCAATTATGATGTTGATGGGGTGACGGGAAATGACATTGGAGTACTATTGGAATTCATTTCATCCTATTAGATATGAATGTAATCGACCGCACCCCCACACTAGGAATATGATATCTAATGCATGCAAAAAAACCTCGCCCAATTATCTGTGTTTTCAACATCAACCACTGTAAACGCCAAAGGAAATAATCTGCTATCTGCGTCAACTCCGGTTGCAACAAACAATATGTCTTTGTACTTACCGTACAAGTGGGTGCCATCAATGCTAAGAAAAGGATGATAATATCTGAAACCCTTAATACAAGGCCCAAATACCCAAAATATACTTGTGAACCGTCATTCTCCGCCATCAACAGGGTCTGATGATACTTCATAGACTGTCCTCAGATTTTCTCTTTTGAGTGCTTCGAGATAATATGGTAAGATCTCATTAGATTGTCTCAATCCTCGAATATTTTTACCATCACCTTCCGCCTAGCATTCCAACACTTGTTGTATGATATATCCAATTTGATCAGTTTATGCACTAAAAGATGAATATCTTTTAGCCTTAGATCAAGATCCTCCCTTAGATTAGGCATAATCAATCGATATATGAAAGAGGCAGACGCGTGCTTATGATTCATCTCTAATCGAGTATTGCTATATGTGTGGAGTCAATTGTAGTGTGTGGTTTTAAATTACCCACCTACTCTTACACTCAAGCGTGAATTAAGCTTACAAGGACATTTCACATTGTTGTCATGGTGCCCACCACTATCATCTTCTTCGCCATCTTTGTGGTAAAAACTAGGGATGGCAAACGGGTCGGGTCGGATCGGGTTGGGTCGGGTCATAGTTGGCCCGACCCGTATAAGTGTGACCTGACCCGACCCATTTAATAAATGGGTCAATGCGATCCAACCCGTTTATTAAATGGGTTACCCAACCCGACCCATATAATTCAACGAGTAAAGAATGCACTCGAATAGAACAATAAGGTGATCTAATGGATTAAATCATCGGAGCGAGAAGGTAATTGGCCTCTGAATGCTAGTATTTACCTTGCGTAAACTAGTACTACTGCTGTAAAATAAATTTAAATGGAAAAGCTACCAAAGCCACTCAGGGACGAGTCCAATAGCTTTAAACCACTCCTATACAATAATGGTCACTGTTGCTGGATTAATAGGAAACCAGTAAATAAAACAATAAAGCGAGAGAAAGGCAAACTGCGTTAGAATAAAAACTATCAAACTATCTATGAATTCGTGAGTACAACTTAGAAAATCCATTAGGGAAACAAAACAACAACAGAAAGTAAAAAAGCAATGTGACACTAAAGTAAGGTAGATTTTGGTTGATTGTGTGTGAGTCTGTTCTTCTTCGTTTGTCATCAAATATGCAGGGTTTCGCACAATACCAGCAGCCACCAACTCTTAGTCTGGAGCCTAACTGATTATCGTCGTCCTCACTACTGCCGCTGCCGCCACCGTCCCAAGGATCGTCGCCGCGGCGTCGGCCAGGGCAAGTGGGGCCCATCTCACCTTCTCGCATCCTCTCTGGTGATTCTTGCTGTTATGTGAATATCTTCTAGGGTTTGTGATTGAGATTGGACAATTAGTATCGGGTTGCTGGGTTGTTGGTTGTTAACTTCTTATTCGAGTCGGTGTGTTATACGGGTCAGTCGAGTCAACCCGAATTGACCCGTTTAATAAATGGGTAAATTTGGGTTGACCCATTTATGACCCGACCCATATAATTCAACCCATACCCATTATAAATGGGTCAGGTCGGGTCGGTTTGATGGGTTGGGTCATAAATTGCCACCCCTAGTAAAAAGAAACCACATTATAGCTTGTTGCATTGTTTTTTGTTGACCTAAACTTGATATTTTTGGATGGCCCACAAACGAAGCGCATAAATTAATTTCTCCTGCTTTCAAATAGATCACCCTTTTTGAATGATAAGTCCTCGCATAGTGTATCATCAATGATATTATTACCGATAGTAATACTTTCCATCGTGGAGTTATCAATCCATTCTTCTCCATGAAGTTCATTGGGCGGTAGATCCTCTAACACGACATACTCATTGTTAGTATAACATCCGTCAATATATTAGTTGTCCCCTTCATCACGATCTATCAAGCATGTCATGCTATTAATTTGTAAGTCATCCTCTTCATCATCATCCTCAGATTCGACACTTGCATTATCATCTTAATGAGCCGTGTTAGTATCGAATGCATTTGAAGTGCCCACAAACAAAGGACCGCTCAAGTATTGTGACTGTGTCCAACCTTCATCTTGTTACGGAGATAAAAAGCCGACAAAGTCAGCTTCAAGGTCCTCCAACATGCGGGAGTATCTTCTGGCGTGATTCACCGATTTGCCTAAATTTCTCTGACGTTTTTTAATAAATAATTCCACCGAACACTTCTCGTCATGTAATACTCCAATGAGACACATATCATAGTCACTTGAGATTTGAATGTCACTTGTTCTGTTCCCCTCAATAGGATAGTTGTAAATAATATTGAGGTGATACTCACGTGAGTTGGTTAATGTAAGTTTATGTAAGTCATTAACCAATTCATCGAAAGCAAACGATTTTGATATAAACAACGGCTTCGTCACACCTCCGTCATAAACGAGCATGTTATTTTCAAGATATTTAATCTTCCCATCATATGAACAAAGAATTACGATTCGATCGTTCATCGTTACCTCTGAAGAGTAAAAAATTCAATATCAATATGACACGAAAAACTTAAGATAATGTTACTTACCATTAAATCTCTTAGATCGATTTTAGATACCTATAATTTTAACCAAATGTCAAACATTTGTAGTAACTTCACGGTTACAAATTTTGATAATTTCCCCCCTAACTTCATACATAATATTATTTAATTTTTCTTCACAAAAATAAAAAATAATTCCAAATTTATTTCAAAATCTAATTTTTTACAAGTAATCACCAAGAAATTGTGAGAATATACAAAAAATTAGGATTATTTTTTTAAAGATGTTACATTAATATTGACAATGCACTAATATCTGGTGAACTCCGGTGGTGATGACGACGGTGATGTATGGTGGGGCAGGCGGTAGGTCCGCCGTCGGTATTGGTGATGGCGACGTCGGTGAGGGGTAGGGGTAAGGGGCATCGTGTTCAGAAGAGCAGCTAGGGTTTGGGTGAGGGGCTTCGGGTTCAGGAGAGGGGTCGCGTGGGATATGAGGGCATAGGTCACGGGAGTGACCACGTCTGCCTTATATAGGTAGAGCAAAACGCCATGGTACTTGAAGTATCGTAGAGCTGCAGGCCGCTTTTTCCAGAGAGTAGTTTCTCTGGAAAAAGCGCCTGAAACATCACGGGAATTCAAGTCTTGTGAAGTTTCAAAGCTGAAACGAACTTCACGGGACTTGAAGTCACATGAAGTTTAGCAGCTTAATTAAATGGCTGCTGAACTTCACGGGACTTCAAGTCCAGTAAAGTTTGGGAACTTCTTTCATCAAAACTAATATAGTTTCAGCCCGACGGCTGAAACTAGGTCGGATTTGATGAATAATGTTGAAACGGGTCGTTTTTTGGGAATATTTTTGTAAATGGGACTGTTTTGAAAATTTGTCTAGTTTTTGAAAGGGTTTTCTCGATGTTAAGGGAGGGGGTGTTTGGTTCAATACTGGACAATAATAGTATTAGGAAAAGGATGTTTTTTTATGGATTCCTAGCTAATCCATAAAAAATTTTAAGACAAATTTATAGAATCCTTTTTTCTTTCTATGTTTATTTTATAACATGAAAAAATAGAATCAAACTTTATAGAAACCCTCCAATTCCTATTCTTTAGTTTGTTTTAGAATGAGAAATTTTTTAAAATGAGAAAATTTTGGGATAAATGGTGAGAACACCTTAAGTATTCTTACCACTCAGCAATGGACTAAACATTTAAGTTAGAAGATTGAGTAATCTTACCTGTTTACCAAAATTCAAAACCAAAAAATACTGTAGCAACAGCTAGTTCCAACGGCTAGTTCCAAGACCTTGGAGGCTATAAATTTGGATTGAGGGCTTATGGTGCCAATGTATCACTCATTCTTACCACTTTTTTAAAATTCTCATAGTTTGCAAGTTTCCTCCCCTTCATCAATATGATATCAAAAGAATGCCCTAAAATTTTTAAAGTTTAGTGTGATTAAAATCTCCAAGCACCCATGAAAATGTGCAAGAATGGTAAACATAAGAGGAGGTGTTTGTAGGCATCAAAAATTGCCGATAGGTCCCCGCACACAGCTCAGTGTTAACGAGCGACGATTGAACGTCACCACCCAGTTCACAAGAGCTCAAATGACGCCGGTGAGCGACTGAAGCAAACCGACGGACTACGTGAGCCGACAGAATCTCAGAACAACGGGGATACGGACTGACCGATAACCCCGTGATCACTGCAATCGGACCAACGCCCGCTGGGCCTCGATCACCCCACAGATAATCCAACCATCGGGGCCTACAGAGCTCGCCGTCACGATTCCAACGCATCCGAAATCACTCAAATCCGAGTTCGGACGAAAAGTCAACGGCGAGTCAACAGCGGGACAACGGCACGGCCCCGGGCTGAACCGGGGACACCCAAACCTGTCTTGGCTGGCTCGAGACACCCCCAAGGGGTTGTCTCAGCCAATGGCCAAGACACCCCCCCAGGGGTGTCTCGGCCACAGCCGAGACACCCCCATGGGGGTGTCTCGGCCATAGCCGAGACACCCCACATGGGGTGTCTCCAAGGTGGTTTTCCCCCCCTTCTCTCATTTGCCTATAAATAGAGGCCCCTAGCCTTCATTCTCTGGGCTCCGAATTCAAGGCTGAATTATCTTAGCCAAGGATTCCTCTTGTGTGAAGCGGCGAAGCCCTGCCGGAGCGAGGAGTCAGAGTTTTCAAGAGAGCAGCGAAGCCCTGCCGGATCGAGGAGTCTGCACCGTCATTCACCCCTTTTCCTTAGTGTTGCTCCTTTGCGGTGACACTAAGAAGAGCTATTATCTCGTTTTAGCCGAGATATACGCTTATAACCTCTAGATCTTGCGCGGATCGACGAGGTTCTGCTTCTATATCCCACACGGATAGACGAAGCTCTGCCGGATTTCCCAGAAAGGAGCAAGATCGACCGGTGGTCCACGGATATCAACATCCCCGTCACAGGCCAACAACCCACGCAAGCAAGAGATGATAAACAGATCTTGCGTTTGTTTGAAAGGAGTTGCTTTTCTTTTGTTTTCATTGTGTAAAGGCCTTATAAAAAGGTTATTCTTTTATTTCATTGTAACGATGAATGCAGCAATGAATACAGCAACTTTTTCCGCAAACAGTGTTATTAGGGTTTTGCAAAATACCCAAATAAAGAATATATATATTTTTTGAATGGGCTCATGAAGGAGGAGTAATAAGCAACCAAGGGAACCAATATGTCAAAGAAAATAGGTGCGGAGATAAGTTGTTTTTGAAATCAAAGAGGATGAAGAAAGAATTAAAACTTGTCGAAAAACAACTACTAGCTTGGAAAATTTCAGCAATTTTACTAGTGATATTTTGTATTATTTTAATTATTATAAACCGCATGTTATGTATTTGACTTGCAAAAACTATTAATATTGTAATGAAAACTTTTATTGGAATTGAGTAAACTATAAGTACCAATTCTAATTGATATTGTACGGCTCAGGAATATGTCATTTTGTCAAAATTGAATGCCACACCTATAACTTACATGTTTATTATTGATTGCATTCTAATGATGGTTTACCTCACCTAGACATTGTCAATTCAATGTAGGATGCAATCTCATCACATACTGTCTCCTCTGAACATAATAAACATTGTAAGTTAGATTACATTCTCAGTAAACGCTAATCATCATTGCCAAATATCAACTATGGAGCACCATAAGCTCTAGCAATTTATCAACCAAAAGCAACAAAATTGACAGCAACATAACCGACAGCAACAAAACCCCACAAACTGAGGCAACATAAGCTCATAAATGAGATTCAAAATTGACAGCAACATAGCCAAACCAAAGGAGCCTCACAAGCTCCACCTGATAGCAACAAAACCGCACAAAACGAGCAACACAATCTCATGAATGAGATTCAAAATTGACAGCAACATAGCCAAACCAAAGGAGCTTCACAAGCTCCACCTGACAGCAACAAAACCGCACAAAATGAGCAACACAAGCTCATGAATGAGATTCAAAACTGACAGCAACATAGCCAAACCATAGGGGTTACACAAGCTCCACCTGATAGTAACAAAACCCCATAAACCGAGGCAACACAAGCTCCAAAATGTAATCAAATCCGATAGCCAAAAAACCAAACCAAAGGAGCTACATAAGCTCATGAATGAGATTCAAAACCGACAACAACATAGCCAAACCAAAGGGGTGACACAAGCTCCACCTGACAGCAAAAAACCCCCCACAAACCGAGGTAACACAAGCTCCAAAATGTAATCAAAATCGATAGCCAAAAAACCAAACCAAAGGAGCTACACAAGCTCATGAATGAGACTCAAAACCGACAGCAATATCATGAATACCAAAGGGGCTGCACAAGCTCCACCTGACAGCAAAAAAAACCAAACCAAAGGAGCTACACAAGCTCCACTTGACAAGGCCAAACCAAAGGAAATGCACCCACATACTCCATCCACCCAAGCATATGAAATAATTATAAGGAAACACATACCGTAAGATTTTATAAAGTTTAAATTATGAACTCATTGGTCATTCCTATCCATACTTACCTGCATCAAAATTGAAAAGTATCAATTCATCATTTACATGGCATCATAGCATTTTCATAACAAGAAGTATTGTAACATTTATAGATTGCATATAACAAAACGATAGATGCGCAACAACATATACTTGTGCACAAAAAAATGCTTCACCAAAATGTATTCAAAACCCAACAAATTAGCTAACAAGCCACCCTTGATCCTTAATCGGGTTGGTGATGTATCTCTTCTGAGCTTCCTTGGATTTTATAAAAAAACGTTCCAGCCTCACATTCATTGTCATATAAATGATCTAAAACCCTATCCAGAAATTCCTCAGAATATTCATTGATATGTTCCTTCAAAGCTGCAGCCAACTGCTTAGTCCAATGAATAATATGCTTGTAGGCTGTCTAAAAATCATAATAGATAGCTGATCCCTATCAAGCTTCAATGATGAAAGTTACAATCAGATGACTTTCATACCAACAAATGCAAGCTGCAAATGGAAGACTTTTCACATAGATCGAAAAGAGTTACAATTCAACGACACTTCCGACAACTGATGAAAACTCTATTCAGTGGTCTTCACAATTAACAGTGAGAGTTACAATCTGACGACTTTCACACCCCACAACAGCTAAAGTGAGGATTACTGAACAATGGTCCTTGCAACGTTCTACAGAAGAGGTTACAAGTCAACTAGCCCCTTCTAAAACGCGGAACTCATCTTCGCGTTACAATTTTGAAACACAGGCGACCCCCACGTTTCCAAGCTACATCAGACGAAATGCGAGCGGCCCTCATGTTTTTGACACCCAATCCACACCCAACTTCGCGTCTCAATTCTAAGACACGAAGTTAGGGTCCTGAACTCCAAATTGGGCGTTTGAATCATTCAAACATGAGTCGAACGGTTCCAGAACCGTTTTCCCCCATGATCTGAGGAAATCACGCCCACTTAGGAGCAGATTTAGAGGGCGGTTACAACCTCTTATCCACCTATAAAACCTCAACAAACTCAACCGAGTAAAGGGGGATTTTTTTGGCATCAAAACCGCACGAGGAGGTTGGGAGCTGGGGATTTTCTCTGGAGACAGGAGAGGCGAATGCTTTGGAGATAGGGGATTTAAATCAGACTTAGAAGATAAAATCTCAGAGAATCCTTCAGCAACAAAAAAAATCTGCTTGGCCATTAACCGAAATTTTCGGTTCTAATAACTCTTTTCACAGAGTTCTAACTTGTTCTGAGTTCTAAAACTCGTTAAGAGTTATTCCTCAAACTTACCACAGAAGTTCATTGTTCCCACGAGATACAAGACAGTCAGATCATCAACGGAGAACAAATTCAACGTAAGCATTCGAAGGAGGCACTCCATCGCTACCGAGAAGAACCCAGTTTTTAAACAATGGGGAGAATCAAATTCATTCTCCTCTCTTTTATAATCGAATTGTAATTAAGATCGAAGGAATACAAGTCAAATTTTTCTTTCATTTCTTTTATTATAAAATTTCCAACAAACAAAAGATGGTGACTCTGCTGGGGACTAGCTTTTCTGACGAAGAAGTGGTGGCGCAATCCGACGTCCACCTCATGGGAACAACTGTTGAAACTCTCGTCGTGGAGTTTGACCAAGCAAAATACGAGGAAGCCCTCTCCTCTGTATCGCTTAGCCCCAAGGCCAGGCGTGACGTCCGCAAGATCTCCAAAGAGATCGAACCTGTTGTTGAAACGTCAAAGAAAGTCCTCTCCTTTGGCCAAAATACGTCGAACAGCCCCTCTACCTTAGGAACAGGCTTAGCCACTGCCAGACTCGTACAACGAGTTGAACATCCCACATCCGCGTCAACACGACGTGCTACAGGACATAAACGGCCTATAGAGGAAACAAGCTCCATAAACGCCAACGACGCTGCTTCCAGGGCTTTGAAACAAGCCAAAAAGAACGCCGCTCGAAGACGGAGAAGATCCATACGACGAGCACATCTTCAAGAAAGTCGGATTCTTGCCCAACGTGAAGATCGCGTTTTAGAGGCTTTGCCCGAGCACAACGTTTCCACCACGGAACGCACCCTTTGCGGCAATGAGCCTAACTACGAGCCTAGGCTAATACAGCTGAAACACGACCCTCAGTGGTGTGTTATTCCTTCAAAACGTAGCCCTCAGAAAGGCACTGCCGAAGATAAACGCACACCTCATGTGTGCGTTCAAACGAAACATGACCCTCAAAAGTCTGTTTCAACAACCAAACGCGACCCTTAGGGGTGCGTTCAACCAAAACATGACCCTCAGGGGTCTGTTTCATCATTTAAATGTAGGCCTCGGCCTAATGTTTACAAATCCAAATGCGACCCTCGCGTTTCTCTTCAAGAACGCAACCCTCAAGCGGTCCACCAAGTTCAAAAAGGTCAACATGGGTTTAAAATCCATGTTCGACGTGAATCCATCTTACCCTCTCAAGAACAGGGGGTGCCATCTCCTTCCTCACGCTCAAAAAGAGATCTCTCTCAGGTGTCTGACTTGCGGGAATTGTTATCGAGAGGAAGACAAACTCAGCAAGCAACTCATTCATGCTAGTGTGAGCAGCTTATATCAGCAGTCCTTTCACAATGTCATTGCTTTACACCTGAGCCTCGCAAGTCCGTGTTCGATAGACTGGCTGACGTCGCCAGACCTACCAAGCAACGACGTCATCAGAAGAAGAAGGTTTCTAAAGCTGAATATCCTCAGGTCACTATCAACGTGATCGGCAGAGGGAAAGCCTCGCATCCTAGTTCTGACGAGTCGTAAAGAAGTCATTCCCCGACCGTTCGGGAAATTTGTGACGAATTTGAAGGAGTATACCGGCATACTCGGACACGGACATGAGCTTTCTGCTCGGTCGACTATCAAAGGTTGGCCAAGGGGATTATTTCTGATAATGAACATTCGGCAATTGCCGAATCTCAATCTTTAAGCTCCGTTATGGCGCGAGAGGCTTCCGTTTAATTGACGGGAAACCCCAAAGATTTAGCCAAGAGAGTTGACAAACATCACGTCATGCTCCAGGCATAATAAGAGACCCTTCTTCAGATGAAGGATATGTTGGCCCAGCTCCTTGTTGAAAAAGGCCAAAGACCGGAATCTTCCCGGAGGACAATATCCAAGGAAAAGCAAAAAGCACCTAAGCATTTGGATCACGAGGCTCAGAACATAGAATCTTCTTCTGAAAATGAGAAGGAGACGGAAAGAGAATTTCACCCTCAGTCCACTAAGGTGGATGAGCTAGAAGCTCGTCTCAACGCAATCGCCAACAGAAGTGAGCTCCGCGAAGAAGGGGTAATACGACCTTACCCCGCTGAATGGGACACATCACCCTATCCACTGAAGTTTAAGGCTCCAACCTTGCAACCATTCGATGGCACATGTTCGCCAAATCAGCATATCTACTACTTTAAGTCTCAAACTGGAGATGTGGTAGCAAACGACGCCATCCTGACCCGTTTGTTCATCGACACCCTCAAGGGTGTCGTTTTCGAATGGTTCATGAAATTGCCTGCCGGATCTATTCAGAAATGGGTAGATCTAGAAAGGTTTTTCTTAGCCAGGTTCTTTGAGGACGACATAGAAGTTTTAGTCCTGACTCTTCTAGCTACTAAACAAAGGAAAGGAGAGTCTATTAAGGCATATGTTGAGAGATTCTGTAGCATGGCACCGTGGTGCCCTTCAGGTATGACCCAATCAACTTTGGTTAAAACTTGCAGGCACAACTTACAAACCCAGCTCCTTGCTTAGATGGGGGTGGTAGAATGTCGCTCTTGGAGACAACTGGTTTCGCAAGGAGAGCAAGCCGAAGAAATTATTACTCGAGTTAAAGCTGAAGAAGTGACACAACCCAAGCCGTAGCAGCAACTCAACCAGCATAATGCCCCACGATCTAAGGGAAAGGAGACTTTGGCTGCCGACACCAATACACGGGCATCACCGGCTAAGCAAAACAAGATACCGAACCCATAAAGAGCACCCAAGCAGTATTCATTCAAGGAAGAGCATGTGGACACCCTATTCCAGTTACTTCAGAAGAACAACCTGCAGCTTCCCGAAATCAAGAAGCCAGATGAGGCAAGAAAAGTCGATGATCCTAATTACTGCCGTTATCACAGGTTCCTAGGCCACCCTACCAGAAAATGTTATGTCTTCAAAGACATTCTATAAAACCTGGTAAATGCAAACGTGCTCACCCTGAAGCCCGAACAAAAAACAGTGTCCACCAACTTGGTAGCTGTCCAATTTGGTGATTTCCCTCCGGTAGCAACCGCGAACAGCATCATTCCCATCCACAAGGAGGAAATGTATCTGAAAAACACTGACTTGCACAGTCAGAAGGACAGGGTGTTGGTACCCCTCACTACTCTAAAAGGAGAGATTATGTGGATCCATCCTGACCTAGTCGAAGATCAACAATGGACGAAAACCACATCCAAAAAGAAGGGAGGCAAGGCTAAGTCATCCAACATGATTAGCCCCTCTGTTAATGAGAATGATGATCATCTCAAACCTCTTATCGACTCAGAAGAAGAGAGGATTGCCCTGGCAGCATACCCAGGAGGCAACTCTGGCACTCGGTCAGGAAAAGCTTACCTGAGGGACTACGACCAGAATGCTCAAGAAGCTGAAGAACAGCCCCAAGACGCTGGGGGTTCTGTACCGAAGAAACCGATTGATAAAGGGAAACAAAAGGAAATCCGGTTCAATAAAAATCTTCTACAAGAACCCGGAGAGTCAAGTGCCCCCTTCCAATTCAATGTCATGGCGTAGTTGGCCAACATACCGGACATGATTACTCTATATGAGCTCCTGAGGTTGTCCAAAACTACCAAGAAAGCTCTAATTGAAGCATTAAAGAATACAGAGAGTTTTATTACGCAAATCGCTCCAATTCCCGAAGTTTCTGAAGACCAACCTTACCTGCAATGTCTGCAAGCAGCGAGAAGTTTACAATGCATATCATTTACTCAGGAAGATATGCAGGTCAAACATAAGCACGACAGACCGTTGTACTACACAGCGTATATCGGATCCTCCGAAATCAGTCGTGTCCAAGTTGACCCGGGCTTAGCGCTTAGCATCATGCCTTACAGGGTCATGCAGGTCTTAGGGATTCCCATGCATCGGCTGAATACCACTCAAACTACCATCTTCGGGTTCAACGCTAACAACACTCGGCCCCTGGGAAAGATCAAACTCAGATGCCAGATTGGAGATCTCAAGTCCGAAGTGACTTGTTACATCATAGATGCGGATACATCCTATAATCTTTTGTTAGGACGACCATGGATTCATGCAAATAGCATCATCCTATCTACACTACATCAGGTTATGAAGTATGCTAATGATGAAGGAGAAGTTCGAACCCTGATTGTAGAAAAGTACCCTTTCCAAGGGATGGAAAACTTTCACACCGACGCCGTCTTCTACCTGGAATCCTAGGAGAAAGAAGATGTTGATAGTGGCAATGAAGCTGATATCGAACCAGATCTTGAAAAAGATTGTCCATGGGAATTAAACTTCAATGTAATGGGTCAGGATAAGAGCAATAATAATGTACCGAGTGAGGGCGAGTGGTGTATTAATGAAGATTTTATTTTGGCGTACTTGTCTGATGTGTCCTCTAAAAATGAACGAATAGAGAATGATCGTAATGCAGGTACCAACCCGTGGCACACATTGTGTGCAGAGGCATCCCACACATTACCAATTAAGTCATCCTTCACATCAGATGAAGAAGCAGAAGATGCACAAAAGGCTTTCTTTAAAGTCCCGTCCAAAAGGAAAGAGCAGAGGCCGATCCATTTCGGTAAAGTTAAACCCGAACCACTCAAACGGGGAAGTTCGGAAGAAGATGATGGAGTTCCTCAATTCTATTACCATGAACCCAATTCTATACATTTGATGAAACGAATGGGATATAACTTTAATGAAAAATAGGGTTTAAACTTCGGGAAAGGAAGGCGAATGCCGATCCGAATGTCTCTAACCCCTAAAGGAAAACCTCCGGATTATTATCAAAAAACTGGAAGGGGTGTGGGCTACGTCACAACTCCCTCTATTTTAGAAAATGAAATCAATAATTATTTGCGTCAGGACCATTCATCTGGAACATCCTCATGGGAATCCGACATCAGTGTCGGACCTTTCTTTAAAAGTTTGATCGTGAACATGGTTTCAACTAGTCATCCAGATAAAGATACAGGAGGTGTTGAAGAATTGATCGAGTCAACCAATGACCCGTGGAACAAACGCCTTAACGTATTGTGGGATATGCGTTTCGAACAACGTGAATTGCCTACTAAAGATAGTGTAATTCAGATCAACATGGAGGACGAATCCAACCCTAAACTGATCTTCATAAGCGAAAGCCTATCACCATCCGAGAAAGAAGACCTTATATCTCTTATTAGAGAATATATAGATGTCTTCACTTGGAATTACGAAGACATGCCTGGCCTTGACCCAAAAGTGGCCATGCATCGTCTCAACATTGATCCGGATGCAAAACTGGTTAAACGACAATAACGCAGGTTTCGTCCAGAGATCATGAAATCAATTGAGTCAAAAGTTAAAAAGCTTATAGACTCGGGCTTTGTCAGAGATGAACAACACCCGGACTGGGTAGCCAACATTGTTCCAGTGCCCAAGAAGAGCGGTAAGGTCCGCATATGCATCGACTTTCGTGACCTTAACGCAGCTTGTCCAAAAGACGAGTTTCCACTTCCCATCACTGATGTCATGATCGACAATACTTGTGGATATGAAAGGATGTCTTTCATGGATGGATTCTTCGGATATAATCAAATCAAGATGTATCCTGAAGATGAAAAGTATACTACGTTTAGAACTCTACTGGTGGTGTATTGCTACACAGTGATGCCCTTCGGCCTAAAAAATGCAGGCGCAACTTATCAACGTGTAATGAACGCCATCTTCCACGAACATCTGCATAAGAAGATAGAATGTTACGTTGACGACATAGCAGTAAAAAGCCAACATAAAGGTGATCATCTTACAGACTTGAAGACAATGTTCGATATTATGCGAGCACATAAGCTGAAGATGAACCCGACAAAGTCGTTCCTCGGAGTATCAAGCAAAAAATTCCTGGGATTTATCGTCACATCCAAGGGAATTTCTCTTGATCCAGAGAAAGTGCGTGCCATTCAAGACATGCCGCCGCCGAAGAATCTCAAAGAACTTAGAGGTTTGCAAGGCAGACTGGCCTATATTCAGAGATTCATATCTAATCTCTCGAGGCGCTACCAACCTTTCTCTAAGCTTATGAAGAAAGGCGTGTTCTTTATTTGGGATGAAGAATGCCAAAAAGCATTCAAAGAGATTAAGGGATATCTTACCCAACCGCCAGTTCTCGTGGCCCTAATATCAGGAAAACCATTCCTGTTGTATGTGAGAGCCATGGACCATTCTCTTGGAGCTTTGTTGGCCCAGAACGACGATCAAGGGCAAGAGCAAGCCATCTACTACTTAAGTAGGACTATGATGGGAACCGAGCATCGGTATAACCCGGTCGAAAAAGAATGTCTTGCTTGGGTATTCGCAGTTCAAAAAATGCGACATTACCTAGTTGGACAAATAATTCATATCATTTCTAAGGTAAATCCCTTAAGAGTTCTAATGACGAAACCATCATCTCTAAATTGTCGGCTCGCCAAGTGGGTCATCCTCTTGTCAAAATATGACATGCAATTTATGCCCCAAAAAGCAGTCAAGGGTCAAACGTTGGCAGATTTCTTAGCCGACACCTAGTGCTAGGGACATCTAAGTTGTATGAAAAATTGCCCGACGAAGTCGCTGAAGCTTGTGTCACTCGAGAATCTACGCAAGTGTGAAAATTGTTCTTCAAGGGTGCATCCAGAGTAAATCCTTATGGAGCAATTATAGCAGGAGTAGGAGTAGTATTCATCTCTCCAAACGGGCACGTGATTCCAAGGGGATTTTCCTTGATTGAACCTTGCACCAACAATGTAGCTGAGTATAATGCTCTACTATTAGGAATGCAATTTGCTGAAGAACTTAATATTCGGCATCTCGAGGCTTACGGTGACTTTCAACTCATCGTAAATCAAGTCCGAGGAGAATACGAAGCACGTCATGAGGATCTGATTCCGTACTACTTCGCAGTGCTAAAGCAAACTAGGAAGTTCGAAGGTTTCTTTATTGAATACATTCCACGAGCTCAGAACGCTTATGCAGACGCTTTAGCCTCGTTGGTAACTTCGCTAGCATTGCCACCAGAGGCCGAAACAATGATTCCAGTCACGGGACGTGAGCTATACTGTTCCAAGATTCCTATAGAGAAAAGTTCAGATAAGACGATAGTAGGAGAAGTCTGTACAATCTCCATGGAGCTTGAATCTAGAGATTGGCGATTCCCGTACATCGACTATGTCCTGTACAGAATTTTACCCGACGGAAGCGGCCGTTATCAAACGGAAAGCACTCCGATTCTATTATGATACAGTTTCTCAAACTCTATATTGTAAATCACAGGATGGAGTTTTGCTTCGATGCCTTTCTCGAAAGGAAGCAAAAGAAGCCCTCAAAGAGGCTCACGACGAAATGTGTAGAGCTCATCAACTCGGAGCTAAGTTGGGGGATCGCCTCCGACGAATTGGCTATTATTGGCCAAAAATGTTCTCAGACGCAGTCGATTATGCTAAACATTGTCATGCATGTCAGATTCATGGGGACTTTATCCACCAAGCGCCAGGTAACTTACATCCCACATCCGCATCGTGGCCATTCAAGATGTGGGGTATGGATATCGTGGGACCAATCTCGCCTCCGACTTCTAAAGGGTACCGGTTCATTCTGGCCGTAACTGATTATTTCTCTAAATGGGTGGAGGCAATCCCGTTGAAAGAAGTCAAGACTTTGAATGTAATTAAGTTCGTCAAACATCACGTCATCTATCGCTTTGGAGTCCCGAGACGGATAGTTCACGATAACGGGACACAATTCGTTAGTTTTGGGTTTCAGATATTTGTGATAAATTCAGGATCCAAAGCATTGCCTCTACAGCATATTATCCACCGACAAACGGTCTCGCAGAAGCCTTTAACAAGACCATCGTGAAACTTCTCAAAAAGTTCGTCTCTAAGAGCCGACATGATTGGGACGAAAGACTCGGCGAATGTTTGTGGGCCTATCGTACAACAGTGAGGACCCCTACAAGAGCTACGCTATTCCCTTTAGTATACGGCTGTGAAGCTGTACTACTACTAGAGATTCAAATCCCTTCTCTGAGAGTCGTGATTACAACTGGACTGACAGAGGAAGAGAAACACCAACGACATCTTCGAGAACTTGAAGCATTAGACGACAAACGACTTCAAGCTCAGCAACAGATCAAGTTGAATCAAGCCCGGATTTCCAAAGCCTATAACAAAAAGGTTAAAGAACGGATTTTCAAGAAAGGCGATTTAGTTTTGGCCAACAGACGACCCATGGTAATGACACACAAAACTAAAGGGAAGTTCAATCCTAAATGGGAAGGGCCCTTCATAATAGAATCGGTTTATTCGAACGGAGCTTATCGCCTCATCAATCAAAAAGGAGACAGGATCATGATGCCAATTAATGGGAAGTTCCTTAAAAGATACTTTCCGTAAATTATGCAGCCCCCTGAACTCCAGCCGAGTCAGGCTGGGGATTGCCAATTCATAGTGTATTTCGGGAATAAATGTTTAATTTTCCTGTCTTGTATGTCGTCATGTTAACATTATACCTCCGATGATTAAAATTTTCTAGAATTATTCTAAGTAGTAATAAAGAAAATTTCGATTTTATACTACACTTACAACATTCGCTGTACTTTTCATTGTCTTGAAATAGAATTCGACAAAAGAGATGATGAAAGGCAAAATGATATCGTTTTTATTCAATATTGTTCATTTGAATACAAAGTGACGATGATCAAAATGAAAATGATACAAAATTCCTTAGCTAAAAAAAACAGTACAAAATCTAAACATCAGGCTTCATCAACTTGAGAGATTTTAGCCTGGACTTGAAGGTAGAAAGTTTATTCTGGTGAGCTGCTCGAACTTGTTCTTCAATCTTCCTTCTGAGTTCTGCTTCAATAGGAGCAGCAGCAACGATGTCTCTGCGAATCCTCTCAGCTGCATGGAGTGTGCGACAAAAATCGGTATAAATGTGATCGCTTTGAAGCTTAAACCCTTTTCTAACATCCTTATATTGAGCCAACTGGGCTTTCCTCTGGTCCAACTCAGCTTCCAATTGGGCAATAGCTTCTTTAGTGGCATGAATTTTAGAAACAACACACCCTTGATATCAGTATATGCTTGAGTATGCTGCTTCCGTAAGAAGGATATACGAGCCTTTTGGACGGACAAGTCCTTGCGAAGGGTCCCTTGGTGATGTGCCCTTGAGATCATAGCCAGGGAGAGAGCCAGCTCCACTTCAGAGTCCAGATTGGTGCGCTGTAGCTCCTTGAAAGTTGCCACTCTGCCTTCAAGAGGATGATACTCCCTTTATAGTGCTCAGCCCATGACACATCCCCTTTATCCTTGATTTTGTCCAAACACTTGGTCAGGATAGGTTCACAATCCTCAAAGGAAGCACCCCCGACACTAACAATATCAATAGTCGTCTGTATCCAATGCTCTAATTCCTCAATTAGTTTCTTCAGAGCTCTTGAGCATGGAGGAGGAACGGTTGGATAGATTGGACCCGTATATTCATCCCGAGCAGGTAGAGGAGCAACCTTGGAAGGATGGCCTTCATACGTGCTTTGGTCCCGAGTAAGAGGAGGAGAAGCGGATTCAGAACCCTCAACGGGCAATATCTCTTCGGCTCCAGCATCCTCAGGAATAGAAGGGATCGATTAGGGCATTTCATCCTCTCTATCAGTTAAACGCGCAACAGGCGCAGACTTCATCGCATCCCTCATTAACTTGGCCCTCTTGGAATTTTTGGCTATGATAGGTATTCGTTTACGAATTCTCCTATCTTATTCGCCTTCCTCGGCGGTGGAAAGAGCATTCTTACCTGATCTCAAAGAACAAGGTTCAGGAGTGGGTGCTTCTGTAGGAATTTCCTTAACCGCCTTGTCTTTAGGAGAGTCAGCAATTGACGATCCCTCTTTAGCCCCTGTAGAAGCCTCTTCTTCAGAGGTTTCAACAGTGGGCAACTCCTTCGGGGCTTCGACTGCTCCATCTGCTTCTCGTTCATAGGAAAGATACTCCTCTATTCCTAGTAAACGAGTCTTGGTAGAACTGCTTCTCGATTTATACAACTCTCGAATCTCGTTTATGCATGAAGTATAGATGTCGTATTCTGGGATTCGAGAAGCTTCATCAAACCACTGGCAAAAATCCGCAACAATAGAACAGCCTGGTGGCGAATTGGGTAAAGTAAAGTGCGCATAGGTCCCTCTGGCAGAGAAGAAGTACCATGCGTGAGCTCCCTCGTACAAATTCCCAACTTGAGCCAACGCCGGGTTAGGATTACCAACATAAAGTTGGTCATATCCAAATTGTCTGGCAAATCTAGAAGGCATGTAAGGCTCAATGACGTACTTCTCCCTCAAGCGATAGACCAGATAACCTAACCTGATCATAAGAAGCCATCTAAATGTGCCCTCTTCCAAAGAAGACGAGCCCTCAAAAAGCACGTCCATGAAGCGGACATTCTCTTCATCAGCTCCGTTAAAATTGGGAGTGGAGCAGAAAATTCTATAATTGTCTCCCCGTGACAAAAGCTGTCGAGCCCTGACTATGTAAGAATTAGTCCATGTGGCTGACTCCAATCTCTATACAAAGGGAACGTAAGCGTCATCATCGTCAGATACCCCCATCATCAACGAGGGGCAATGTAGCACGAACCAGACCACCAAGTACGTATACGACACCGGTATACGTGGTTGAGGAGCTTTCCCGATTTTCTTACCAGCAGCCTTAATTCTCGAGGTGTCGAGAAGTTCGGAGGTCAACATCCTTAAGCCACTCTGTACGCAGCTTACCATAGTAGTGAGAAGGCTCACAGGTCTCCCATGCGCTAACAGAACAGTTGGGTACACAACTTCGACTAATATCGCCTCTACTGGTTTTGACGGTACTACACACTGCTTCAACCAGATCATGAAGAAGCCAGCGAAAAGAGCCGTATCAGAAATAGGAGTTGTGGCCTGGTAGTGAAAACTTTCAAATTTAACGTCAGCCTCAAAATCATCCTCCACATGCTCTATCTCATAAGTAGCATTGGAAGCCTTAATTCGGGCTTTGGCATCCTTAGGAGAAATGGCAGCAACACGACATACAGCTACACCTTTCTGATTTAAGTTCTGAAATAGGTAGTCCTCCCACACAGTATGCATAATGCCCCTCCCCGTATTCCGATGACTTGGGCACATATATGGAAATAGCACATCAATTCCCAGAAAGTAGCGTAAACTTCTGGGTGCGCCACCCTCAACAGGAAAGCTCCTTGGTGGTAGGGATGAATTCTTCGTATGCCATTCTACCAAAAGGCAACCGCGATACTGCTTGCATCTCATGAAGAGCAAAACCTAACTTCCATATAGGTGTAAAGAAAGTACAACTGTCCGGGTTGTATCTCTCCAACATAGCAAAGAAATTGTGATAACTTTGCACAATTCCACGTCTAGTGGCTAACACGGGAATCGTAAGACCCGATTGAGCGAGCGGTTCCTTAAGCTCCTCAAGAACGAAGTCAACCATACGGGTCCACCAACCTCCTTCTCCAGAACAAACCCATCCTGGGGATCTGAACATCTGGGTAGAGAATTCATCCTGAGCCGTAATGAATTAACGAATAAAGATATTCGCTGGACAAGGCACCTCTGGAACAAGAATCTTCTTCTCAAATAAGTCGGGTCTCAACCCCTTGAGTTGTCCCCCGATTTGTGTACGAGCTCATTGACCAAATCTGAGCGACACATTCTCTTTCTCCTTGACTATGTCAAAAGTCAAACCCCGGCGACAGCTCATATTTAAGAAATAGGAGAGTGGATACATCCTCTTCTATTTGGGAGGAAGAAGAAGCGATTATCTACTCTCCGTAGCAGCTTTGAATTTTCTGCATGTATGAGGTGGTCATCGATTGCTATACGATCTCTGAATATGAATGCTGGTTTGGGAAACTGATCACGGTCGATAGGAGTCTCCATGTCCAAGTCGGTGATCAAAACTCTGAGAGTTGAGCATCGGGGGAATTGGATCATGTCTGTTCTCTTTGCGTCAGGGAAAGTACACAATGGAATCCTGTTTTGAAGACTGAAAGCTTCATTTGCGTCAGGGCCGCCAATGTACCCAAAATGATGCTCTTGCGAAAGCGGCACATTCGGAAGAAACACTGCAAAATCACAAGCAAGGATTAGCAGCTAAAACAAGTTATTGACATAAGTACAAAACTAGAAACGCGAGAGTCGAGCCTCGTGTTGAACATACCAAACGCGAGGGTTGAACCTCGTGTTGCAAATCAAAAACGCAAGAGTCGAGGCACGCGTTGTAAATTCCAGACACGAAGGCCGAGACCCACGTTTAGAATTCAAAACGCTGGAGTCAATACCGCATTGAGCAATGAACATAGAGTCCTAACTCCGCGTTTTCATTAAACAAGAAATGAGTCATCTTCCTTGTTGCCAAGAGCCCATTTAGGGTTTTCTAAAAACTTGTCGAAACAAGTTATTTTGGTCATCACTTACCACGACAGGGAGGTCCTCATGACGGCGATGGTGACGATGACGTTCCCGCAGGAACAAGAACACCGTCGGCGTCCCCAGCCGACGGTGTTTCGGAAGTCGCTCTAGTGACTCCCTTGGAGCTAGAGCCCACTCTTTGCGATGCCATTGATATAATCGGTCGGAGAAGGCGTTGTTGGTCGGAGGAGATGAAGTTCGTTGGAAATATCGTCAAAATCAAATGAGAAGTTCTCGTTCTGGGAACTAACCAAAAATAGAAAGAGTCGAATGACTCTTGACATGACCACTCAGGTCTATTTATAACAGCCGTCAAGCTGTTAAGATGGCACGGGATTCCAGGAGAATCCCAACCATTTTCTCTTTTAAAACACAACCTTTCGCGTTTTTAGATAAAGTCAGTTAAGACTTTAATCTCAACGCGAAGTTCACACCCGCGTTCAAATGCTAGACTCAGACCAGCGTTATGAAGGTTCTTAACCTTGCGTTTCGAACCTCAAATGCAAAGGTCACCTTTGCGTTACAATTCTTCCAAATGTAGAATCTACACTTGTGTTTTCAAACATGACACTTATTCCCCAAGGTCATTAATCCTTTTAACAGAAGGGCAATCAAAACCTCTATATCTCTTCAGTAGAATCCAAATCCTCGTCAGGTTAATAATACGCCCCAGACGATCATCATCCCCACAGAGTTTGAATTTAGCTGACATCTATACCAATACGGCTAGAATTCCTCTGTCAGAATCCACTGATCGATTCTCGTCAGTGGAACGATAAGTCTCCAAAAGTACTTAAATCATGGTCAGTTTATTAACTCTCCGCAGCAGAGTAGTAAATAACCAATTGATCAACTGCCTTTCAGCGGGGTGATAAAATTCCCTAAATCTGGTTCAAATCACAAGTAATACAATTCATCGCTCCGATGATAAAACATTTAGCAATCCTCCCCGGCGAGACGCTAAAATATCTTCCCCGTAGATGTCACATTAAAATCACACCTCTAACAAAATTAACTTATTGGCTCTCCCCAATAGAGCGATAGGTCCTCAAAGTTACCCCGATCGTAATATTCTTGTCATATTAAAATCACACCTCTGACAAAATCAACTTATCGACTCTCCCTAATAGAGCGATAGGTTCTCAAAATTGCCCCGATCATAATATTCTTATCACGTTAAAATCATACCTCTGACAAAATCAACTTATCGACTCTCCCCAATAGAGCGATAGGTCCTTAAAATTGCCCCGATCGTAATATTCTGGTCACATAATATCATACCTCTAACTAAAATAATCTATCAACTCTCTTCAATAAGAGCGGTAAGTCCACAAATCTCTGTTATGATTACAAGACCCTCTAACAGTTCCAACCCTTTTGAACCTTTTAATTCTTCTACATAAGAGTAACAAGTGTTCATATACCTATCCCCAGCAGTTGGAAATTTTCTGAAGTTATCTTAAATGATAATAGTGAGAATTTTCTAAATAAGGGCTATTGCGGGAATCTATGCTAAGTCAGCATTACACCTCTGGCATTTCTCGTGATTTGTAGCTTAAAATCAAAACATGACAAATGCAAGAAATATCACTTTTTATTCAAAAGCCAAAAGAAAGTGATACAGAGCAAATTTGTTCTTGTTAAAAGAACAAGGGCAAAAGTCACTCGCGCATCAAATCGAAAGAGATAAGTTGAGTCTTGACTTCAGTTAACTCCTCATCATGATTAGCTCGCACCATGGCTTCAGCCTTTGCCCAGAGTTCATCTTCACTTGGTATGACAATGGCCGCCACCTCACCTAGCATGTTCCAGAGCTTGAGCCTACGTGTGATACTCTAAAACACCGTTTGCATTCTTAGTGCTGAGGATATTGACGATGTTTTCTTCACGAGATAGCTGAGCCTTTAGTCACAGCACTTCAGTTTCAGCCTCAACAAGCTTTGTACGAATTAAGTTCATAGAAGCAGTCGAGAGTTCTAATTCCTCTCATCTCCGAATATTATGCTCGCGAAGCTCTGCAACCTGACGCCCTCTTTTAGCCAGGTCCCGCTCCATCGCTTCTCGGCGAGCCACTTCTGCAACTTGAAGGCTAGCCAAGGCAGACACAATTTGTGGCTAAAGTTCTCTGTGACCCAATGCTTCAAAACGCTATAACTGTTCTCCCAAATGAAGAATAACTTCGGAATAGCGCTCGAACCACTGAGTGTTCCCCACACTTCTAACTCTATTTAAGCCTGCCTCCAAAAGAGGTCAGAAGGAGTTAAAAGTTCCTTGACCACTCATCACATATTCAATTACTTTCTTTGCGAGGCTATTCAAGTATACTAAAGAAATTTGAAGGAATTCAGGTGCACCAACGAGACTTGAAACAGTGGTCGGGGATACCCCCTAGCCATTGAGATTGGTGCGTCAAAATGATGGCTAGCAGGCGATCCAGGTGCTGAAGCCGCAGAAGCAATCGAAACATTCAACTACGAAGGACTTGAAGTCAAAGTCATCATTGCCCTCGCCTGAGATGTACTTCGCCCTGCCTCTGTTAGTGCAAGTGAAATCTTCATCAATGTTGTAGGTGGAGCAGCTGCCATAGATGAGCCAGGCAAGGGCTGCTCTTGTAGAGGAGCTGATACTTACACGAGCTGCGATTCCGGAGGAGGAGTCACAGTGGTAGCCCCATGCAATGCTGTCGATGAAGCAGCTACTATGGATGAGCCAGGCAAATGTTACTCCTGCGAAGAAGCTGATACCTGCACAAGCTGATGCTCCGTAGGAGGAGAAGCAGTGGTGGTCTCGGGAGGAAGTGAACCTCCACGCAAAAGGGTCGGAATGCGAAAAGAATGTGCAGAAGAATTCAAAGTAAACTGGGCTTACCAGAGATGTGAAAAGGAGTATAACCAGATACTTTATCGGATGGGACCTTGGGAGTATTATCAAAAGTAGTGATGTCATCCATAGAATCATGCCCTTCGACATCCTCACTATCACCTGGCATGTTGCCAACTCAACACCCTCAGTCCCTCTATCTTCATCAGCTGCCTCACCAGTTGAGCCTTCATAATCCACTTCCTCTTCGTCATCACGTATAGCTGAAGATTCAGGAAGACTTGTGCCAACTGCCAATTTAGTCATAAGTCCCGTTGTAGGACTGAGACCTGAGCCACCAGCCGATGACATTAGTGCTGAAGGAGGGGATGGATTCTCTGCAAGACCCTTTGGTTCCAAGGTAGTAGCCTTAGAAGGGTCTACCTCTAGAGCGGATTCTACGTCAGTAGCCATTAAGTCACCCTCTTCATCCTCAAAAGGATGGGGAGAGGAAGCATCACTTGATAAGGCCGGACCGTGCGAACGGAGCCCAGTCTTATGTGGCAGACCTGCAACCGATGATTCATGCTCTTCTTCTTCTTCTGCAGCCCGGATAACGTCGGCCATCAATTTTGGTTTCTGCGGGCCTTTGGTAGGGGAAGACCCAACCATCAATTTCCGGCGGATCTGCTTATCGTATTGACCAGCTTCATCCGTCGAGAGTTTTCTCTTCCCAGCTGCCCTTGCTGTAGAAGAATCTACCACCCGGGATTCCTCCACTGGAGCAGGCTCAACTGCTTGCTCCTCTTCCTATCCAGCAGAAGGGTCATCAATGGATAAAAACTTGTCGATCCCTCTCAGGCAGGATGCTTTTGACCCCCTCCTTGAAGCATACATACGTCTGATGTCTTTTAGACAAGACATATTAAAGTTGTAATGGGGAGTCTGGGAAGCGGCAAAGTACCAGTTGCAGAAGCTCATGGAAGTGTAAGAGTTGGGTGCTTTGTGGGGAAGCTTGAAAATGGCTCTGGTACAACTTGCCACGGAATAGTACCAAGCCCTGGCCCCTTCATATAAGTTGCTCACAACTGAGAGCTGAGGTCGAGGGTTCCCAACATACAGCTGATCGTACCCAAATTGACGAGCGAACCTATATGGTTGGTAGGGCTCGAGGAAATATTTGTCGCCTTGCCTGAAGATCAGGTAGCCTGGCCTGATACAGAGGAGCCAATGGAAAACACCCCCGCTCAGCTGGGTGAATCTATTAGGACCCACCACGTCCTGATACTCTGCTCCATATACCCCGCCTTCAAAATCGGGAAAACAACGGAAGATGTGGTAGTGGGTGTCTCGCGACAAGATCTGTCGAATTCTAACCATATAACTCCACTTACATTTTGCAGATTCTAGTCGTTGCACAAATGGGATAAATGAGTCTCTTGGGGAAGATGCTACACTCATTAGTGGAGGACAGTGAAGCACATACCAAGCCATCAGATAAGTATAAGACAATGGTATCCGGGGATTGGGAGTTTTGAAAGCCTTGTTGCCACCAGACTCCACCTCTGTAACATCAATAAAATCCACGACCAACTCACGCAGCCCACTCTGCAAGCAACCTACCATAGCGTAAAGCAGATTCAATGGCCTCCTGTGCGCCAAAAGAACAGTCGGGTAAATCACCTCAACAGCAAGAGCGTCAATTGGCCTGGTAGGGACAACGCACTGCTTAAGCCATAGCATCAGAAACCCTTCCAATAGCATCGTATCTAAAATGGGAATCTGAGTTTGATAGTGGAAGCTTTCAAACTCCGTTTGAGCTGGGAAAATGTCTTCCTTGACCTTGTTCTTATAATGAGAGGTCGCAGCGTCGATTCGAGCTTGAATCTCCTCCAAAGTGCTTGTAGACAATCTGGTCACCGAAGCTCCCTTATTAGTTAGGTTCTGGAATAAATACTCCACCCAAGACATTTGTTTGATACCGCCTCCATGAGCCCCCGTCTGCTGCATACAAATGTGGAAGTGACACATGACTTCCCAGAGAGTGGAGTAAACTTCGGGACTAGTTTTCTTTAAAATTTTAAGTTCCGTTGATCTCAGAACAAATTCTTCATATGGTAAATCCCCGAGAAGAAGACATGAGACTTCATGTATCTCGTGAAGAGCGAAGCCTAACTCCCCCACCGGGGTGAAGAAAGTACAGGTCTCGGGATTGTACCTCTCTAATATAGAGAAGAAATGAAAATGGCTCTGGACGATCCCGAACTTAGTAGCCCGTACCGGAATCTTCAGGCCAGCTCTAGTAAGAGGTGCCTCCAATTCCTCCAGAACAAAGTTGGTCATCCGGGTCCACCACCTTGTCACCGGAGAATGAACCCAACCAGGAGTTCTAAATCCTTGTGCAAGAAATTCTCCCTTCTTCGCCATAAATTTCTTAACAAAAGTATTTGCTGGGCTGGCCACTTCACCCATCAGATATTCTTTGGCGAACAAGCCTGGCCGTAAAGCCGTCACCTATCTGTTATAACCAACTGTGCGGACCCCTTGAAAAGTTAAGGTCCCAAGAACAACTCCATCCTGATCCTTAACAAGGTTCCAATCCATACGCCTTGGGATGGAGGCGCATTGAAAATATGATATGGGGAACATTCTCTCCATATTGGGTAAGAAAAGGTTACGGTCTCCAACCTTCCTTAGCCATTTGTAGTCCCCATCATAAGCGACGCCTGCTTCAAAGTCAACAAAATCCCCGAAGAGGAATCCTGGTTTGACTATCGGTTTACGGCTCAGGTTCTCAAGCCTAGCGTCCGTAACCAATATCCTAAGAGTGTCAGGAGAAGCCTGGGTGATCATTTCCACATGACTTTTCTCGATAATCCTGAAAACTGGGTGTTCTTTGCGCAGATTAAATGTCATGTTTGGATCCACGCCACCTTCATGTCCACAATGATGGCGGAAAGGGAGAGGCTCATTGGTATGACGCACTACAAAATAAAGAAAAGAGTCAGACAATGCAAAGGTAAATCAGACGCGGAGATCGAGCCCCACGTCGAAAATCTTAGATGCGGAGATCGAGCCTCGCGTCAAAAATCTTAGACGCGAAGATCGAGCCTCACGTCGAAAATCTTAGAAGCGGAGATCGAACCTCGCGTCGAAAATCTTAGATGCGGAGATCGAGCCTCGCGTCGAAAATCTTAGACGCGGAGATAGAGCCCCGCATCGAAAACCTCAGACATGGAGGTCGAACCTGGTGTCAAAAATACTAAACGACAGAGTCCAGCTCCGTGTTATTTAAACGAGTCTCCTCGTTGATTCAAAGATAGGAACTCACCGCAGCGAGTTTGACGACCACAAAAGTCATACTCACCACCGATTAAAGGGAGTTGAAGTGGCGGCACGCTCGCCTGAGCCATAGCACCACCGGCCGACGCAGACGCCAACGAACCCTGAGCCACAACGATGTTGGATTTGGAGGGACGAGTGACAGTCTTCTTCTTGGGCGCCATTGATTTCAGTCGAAGGAGAAGATGAATAGTCCTCACCGGAGATAAGAACGAAAATTTTCGTTAAAATTTCAAGAAGAGTCGAATGACTCTTGATTTGACCCCCAGCGGTCTTAGACAGCTATGAGCTGTCAAATCAGAACGGGATTCTGGGCTAGAATCCCACCCAAACGCGATTTCAGCATTCGAGTTGGTTAAACTTCCAAACGCAGAATTCACTCATGCGTTCTAGTTCTCAAGCAAAGATTTAACCCACGCGTTCCAATCCCTAAAGGCGGAATTCACCTATGCATTTGGACCGCTATAATAGCAGCATCCCGACAACCAAGGCTACGGCACAACTCCAAATAAATAAAAGAAGAGCTAACAATGGTCATCAAGGTGACCAAAGCCGAGAAGAAACAGACGACTCCGCTGCGGAGTCTGTTGGATGAGTACAGACAGATTACAATCAGCAACGCTAAAACCGTCAAACTCGATTCGGTGCACAATTCATTCTTCTAAGTGACTAAACATTCCCACTAAAATTGATGAAACTAGGAATCGCGCATAACTCATTCTTCTAAGTGACTTAATATTCCCACTAAGCTTAATGAAACTAGGAATCACGCAAAACTCATTCTTCCAAGTGGCTTAATATTCCCACAAAGATTAATAAAGACAAGATCCGACGCGCAACTCATTCTTCTAAATGGCTTAATATCCCAACCAAGATTAATGAAGCCAGGAGCTGCGCATAGCTCATTCTTCTAAGTGGCTTAACATTCCCACAAAGATTAATGAAGATAGAATCGCGCGCAACTCATTCTTCTAAATCGCTTAACATTCCCACCAAGATCAATGAAGCTGAAAGCTGCATTTCGAGTGTTCATCAATGCCTATAATAATTCTCTGTAGAAAAGAGTGCATCTCATTGTAGACCGAGTGGAATATCTAAAGGATCCAGACGAAATCCGATGAATACACCTCATCGCAGACCGAGTGGAGTATCTTAAGGACCTAGACAAAATTGTTGTCATCATCGTTCTTGTTTAATTCATCAGCAATGACTCGGGCTTTAGCTTGTTTGACTAAGTTCATTATCATCAAGACTTAAAAGTTACCTTGTTTGGTTCGAGGAAACAGAATTTCAACATTCCAACAACCAGGTTCACGATGTCTTCATATCAGATGGAATGAACAATCAATCAACTAAATTTTGGGATGCAAAGTATTCCGAAAATTCGTCCCAGTCAACCGCGAACTTTTGAAAACTTTGGAGGGGGTTCTGTGGGCTGTCTAAAAATCACAATAGATATCTGATCCCTATCAAGTTTTAATGATGAAAGTTACAATCAGATAACTTTCATGCCAATAAATGCAAGCTGTAAATAGAAGAATTTTCACATAGATCGAGAAGAGTTATAATTCAATGACACTTTTGACAACTGATGAAAACTCTATTCAGTGGTCTTCACAATCAACAGTGAGAGTTACAATCTGACGACTTTCACACCCCACAACAGCTAAAGCGAGGATTACTGAACAATGGTCCTTGCAACGTTCTACAGAAGAGGTTACAAGTCAACTAGCCCCTTCTAAAACGCGAAACTCATCTTCGCGTTACAATTTTGAAATGCAGGCGACCCCCGTGTTTCCAAGCTATATCAGATAAAATGCGAGCGACCCTCGCGTTTTTGACACCCAATCCACACCTAACTCCGCGTATCAATTCTAAGACGTGAAGTTAGGGTCCTGAACATCAAATTGGGCGTTTGACTCATTCAAACATGAGTCGAACTGTTCCAGAACCATTTTCCCCCACGATCTGAGGAAATCACGCCCACTTATGAGCGGATTTAGAGGGTAGTTACAACCTCTTATCCACCTACAAAACCTCAACAAACTCAACCGAGTAAAGGGAGATTTTTTTTGGCATCAAAATCGCACGAGGAGGTTGGGAGCTGGGGATTTTCTCTGGAGACAGGAGAGGCGAATGCTTTGGAGATAGGGGATTTAAATCAGACTTAGAAGATAAAATCTCGGAGAATCCTTCAGCAACAAAAAAATCTGCTTGGCCATTAACCGAATTTTTCGGTTCTAACAACTCTTTTCACAGAGTTCTAACTCGTTCTGAGTTCTAAAACTCGTTAAGAGTTATTCCTCAAACTTACCACAGAAGTTCATTGTTCCCACAAGATACAAGACGGTCGGATCGTCAACGGAGAGTAAATTCGACGCAAGTATTCGAAGGAGGCACTCCATCGCTACCGAGAAGAACCCAGTTTTTAAACAAAGGGGAGAATTAAATTCATTCTCTTCTCGTTTGTAATCGAATTGTAATTGAGATCGAAGCCATACAAGTCAAAATTTTCTCTCATTTCTTTTATTACAAATTTTCCAACAAACAATGCTGATTTCTAATTGACTGAGACATTGACTCAACGAAGGCACATATCATTTCCTCTTCACGATTCAATTTTCTAGGTTTCTTGTTAGAGGATGAATTCAAGTTGTCTTTACTCTTAGACTTAAATCTAACGGGTTCTGTTTGATTGTTAGCATCGGATTGTGGTTCAGTTTCACTCTCCTCCGGAACCACACTATCATCATTAGGAATAGGTATGGACTTACTAGACCCAATGTTAACATACACAGGCCTAGTAAATTCACCCTTAGCTTGATCATCACCCATGATCATTTGTAAATTTTTAAAGTGAGGAAGATGTTTGTTTATATACGCTTTGAGCTTAGAGTTGGATTTGTCCTGCAATAATAAATACTCATAAGTTGTGAATCAAATGTATAAACTATTAACGACATTATAGCTACTGAAAGTTATACCTGAGACCACGATTTTAATGTTTCATCATCTAGTGTAATCATTTTATTTATTTTATCCCACCCAGCTCCACTTATATCAAGGCAAGCCTTCATGTCATTGAATTTGTTTCTCAAGCACTTCAAGTGGTTAATAACATGTAGATGAGTGAAATCAGTCTTGAATTGCATGTTGATTTTCATGGCTATCATTTTATTAGCTTCTACCTTGAAGTTCTTTTCTGGCTTTAACCCATCTAATGCTAATTCTGTAAGATAAGGAATGAGCACATCATCGTGCTCTGGAAGCCAAAACTTATTAGACACACCCTTGAGTTCAACCTTATCGTCGGAACCTTTTTTTATGAGCTAATTTTTTTCTTTTTTTCATTGGCGAGGTGTGCTCCTCACCATCAACATCATGAATAACTTTTCCACCCGAATCACCAGTGTTTGGTAAAAATTGATGAGGTTCACTACTTTGAGAACTTTGAGTGGGTAACAGCAAACATTGTGGACTGCTTAACATGCTCATGTATGACACTGGTTACTGTGTTATTCCACTATAATTGCCATCGTATGGTGGGAATGGTAAGAATGTATGAGGGAGTGAAGTGAAAGGTTGTGGTTGAATAGACATGAAGTTCATGTTAATGCCAGTTGTAGTATTTGGCATTGCATTTGAATGAGATGGCACAATTTGTTTATCTGTCGGGTTGTTAGTCATACCTAAATATATTGTAAACATAGACATAATATTATTAAAGGAATTTAAAATAATATATGATATGCATGCATTTCTCATACAACTTAGAAAAATAATATATGATATGCATGCATTTCTCAGACAATTTAGAAAAGGAATATATGAAACGCCTACATTTCTCAGACAACGCAAAAAGAGAATAGATGATAATCGTAAAAATGTTTATTATAGTCTAAGAAGCATAAAAATGGGTAGTTACGGACATTAAAAATACTAATAAGTTACATAATATATCGAGATAGAACAAACAACACATTAAGTTAATCCACTCTCCATTGTGTTACAACCCTTATACTTTGCACAATAATCCACCCACATCGCCCAAGAAATTTGATCTTTGAGCTCAATCTATTCATTTCTTTCAACTCGTTCCTCTCCTTGGGTCCTAGTTTGAGTATAGTCTACTACATTTGAATTGTCTTCATTTGTCACTTCCCTATTATCTTCATCAATTTCTACATTCTCATTTAAAATATCATCATCTGGATCTTCTAAGGAAATAAAATTGTGCAACACGGTACATGCTAATGCAATGTTCACTTGAGTGAGAAATTGATAATTTGGCTTCCCCGATAGAATTTTAAACCAGTTCTTCAATATACCAAATGTGCATTCAATTTTTGATCTTAAAGATGAATACCTTACATTAAAAAACTCTTTTCTATTCTTTGGTGTCCTACCAGTGTGCTCTTTTAAATGATATTGTGCACCACGATATGGAGATATGAAGCCTGCATGGTGGTGTATCTAGCATCACATAGATAATATTTACCTACATTAAATACAATAGTATCTTAAGATCTCAATTATTGACAAGTATTTAATTTATTATTCAAAATGTGAATAAGTAAGAATTAATACCATCATAAAATCGAAGCCCGTAAGGCTGTGGTCTCGACAGAGCATCTTGTAATATCCTATAGTCATTTGTGTTAGACCCTACTGCCACTAGGAAAGAACCCTAGAGGGGGGTGAATAGGGTTTATGCTAATCTAATCCAATTTAAATGCCAATTAAAACTTATTCAAGAATTATTCTTGCAAGATAGATATATAATATGATATGAATAAGAATATGCAATATGAACAAAGGGATATATCCTAGCAATGAGATATATGGTGAAATATATGCAAGGATATATAAATAACACAAGAGTAAACAATCTATAAACAAAATAAATAAGATAGTGGTAAATATAAATAATGAGCAATTGACAAATGCGATACAATGATAAACACAAAAGAAAGTGCGCCAATCTAATCACAAACAAACGATATGTTCACGGAGTTCGGTCCACACGACCTACGTCTCCGCTCCTCACCTCGAGAAGATCTCCACTATCACACCGGATTTTCTATGCTTATCCAAAAAACGTTTACACCTCACAATACGGTTTTCTAGCTAACCAAAAACTTTACAATCCACACTCACAATGTAACTACACTAACTACCACCTCAAGTGTTGGTCTCTAACCCGTGTCTCCCTCAAGTGTTAGGAATTACAACCTCTCTCTAGGCATTACCACCTACCCCACTCCTCTTGGGATGACCCCGTCTCTCACCACACACTCCTCTTGGTGTACTAGTGTATTACAAGTGTTCCTCACAATTAAGCACAATAACAACAAATAATTTGTTCTCTACAATGAACGAGAACTCAATTAGGAACAACTCAATGTTACTATCTTTCACAACCCCAAATATATTATGAATGCAAATACAATAAGCTCAAGTGGGTATGTGTAACAATGAGATTAATTAAATCTAAACTCAATATAAAACTAGCTTTAATAAGATGATAATCAAACAAATAGATATAAAGCTAGAAAAGAGTTTAGAGAAACTTCTCAATGGATCAAGAGATAGAGGAAGAATAGTTGGATGCTCAAACTCTAATAGATGATCTCCTCAGGCTCTTGTAGAATTGATTTCATAAACTCAAACTCTCAAATACTTAAAATCTTTTTAAACAAACACTAACAAACTTTAATCCCTTGTTAAAAAACTTTCTTAAACCTCTTTAAAACATTCTCTTAGTTTGTTAAAATAGTTAATGTAAAGGGGTATATATAGGCTTGAAGAAACCAGCCCAAGAATCCAACAAAATCCCATAAAAACATTAAAATAATCAAATCTGGAAACTAGCCGTTACTGTGTAACGACTCTCTGATAAGTCGACTTATATGAGTTGACTCAACAGACAAAAAAATCACAACTCCGCTGTACTTCGTGAGTCGACTTATGAGTCGACTAATGAGTCGACTAAACGTGCACAGATCTGAAATGCACAGAAAAACTTAACTTTAAACCAAGTTTAAAAATTTCAAATAAATTCTAAAAATTATGAAACTTTGGGAGATAATTGTAGACATAATAACAAACATTCTACAAAAACTGGTTTTCAAAAAGGACCTCCCAAATGAAAAATATCATCATTTTGCAAAATAGTCCAAAACATGAAAATGTAAACTTATGAGTTTTGACATTTTAGCTTAACCATGTTTTGAAACATTACAAAATGATTATATAGACTTAGTAAAAGATGTATATGATTATTGTTAAGTCCAAAAACTAATAAAACAATATTTTCATAAAATTACATATTCTATGCAATATAAATTCAAACATAATAGAGTATGAAACATATGAGGATGTATATGAATATATATTTGTTTCATGTCTATATAGTTAAACCAAAACACAATAGTAAATATGTAATCTCATATTTATAAGCACAAAAACTTAAAACTATGTATGTGTTTATATATAACTATATATATACATAGAAACATATATGTATATATATATGACTACATATACATAGAAACCAAAAACTAATATATATATAATTATATATATATATATTTTTATCTATATTATTTTGACTCAACCATTATATTGGTTTCTATATATATATATATTTATATATATATCCAAAACTTGTGTTGTATATATATATAACTATATGTATACAAAGAAACCAATATAATGTGTGTGTATATATGATTGAGCTTAAAGTTCCAACACATATAATATAAACCTAAACTAATGTTACCCAAGCTTGATCTAGATCTTCAATAAACTTGACTTGGTACACATTGCGGATGAAGCTAGAACTTGGATCTTCAAATTGAATTACATAAGCTTCACTCACTATTCCGCCAACCTCCATTTGATTTGATCGTTATGGCGCAATCTATCCATCCGCCAATATGTTGTTTGTCTACAATTGATACAAAAATACAAACACTAGACAAACAACATTAGAAGTAAATTGTTTGTAGATCATCATCAAAATAAGAAGGCCAACAATTTGCTGCTCCCTCCCATCCAGCTAGGACATAGGTGAATAGTTTATTCGGGGTGTAGGCTGTCAAGACGTTTTGTGTCATACCTTTTCGCCCTCTAAAGCGTGCAATTAGGTTACTGGGTAACTCTACGTCAGTGTGTATGCTATCTATCAAACCAATATAGTCCTATAAAAAATTAAAAATTATAAAATATTCAATAAAATAGTTATTTATTTAAAAGAGATTTTGAGGCGTAGATATTATTTTTACCTTAAAGTAAGGAAAATAATTTGGGTTGTTTGCAATCTCCGCAGGACTTCATTTGGAGCTTGTTTCATATAGTGATCATGTAACTCATTCATTGCTTGTAGGACTTTATTGAAATACCTACTAACTGTTTCTCTCAATCTTATGAACTCAATCCTTATTATTTTATTTTTAGTTTATGACCCACTATACTTAGGAACATAGCGAGCTATTCTTCGACTTGAACATGTATTGTATCCTTTAATTAACCGTTTTCTTTCATTACTTCAGCAAGTTTAAAAAAGGCCATCGGTCTCATTCTAATATAAGACTGACAACTATCGCTATAGCCTTCCAATACACGTTTGAAGTGAGCTTCTCTGTAATATATATTTTTGATTTTTTCTTTCTTCGTACAAGTTGAAATTATCTTGCGCTTAGCACGCATTCTCAGAAGACAAGTTATTATCGTGACCACAACAAAAATAGTTATATTAGCACACATTCTTTTTAATTGTTCTTCATCTATGTTATCCATCTACATCCATTGTAAAAATAGCATACATTTAGAACTTAATATTTCTACTTATTGAAGATTAAAAATAATTAAATAACTAATACATATATTCAAATCTTAAAACAAAATATCTAAATATCCACAAATCTATTTTCATAATGAAACAACTATTTCATATATTGCACCCTAAGCATGCACGCTGATCAAACAACAGTATGACCATCAAAGGGATGCACGTATGATCAAACAACAGTATGATAAATAAAATTAAGGTTTTCATTCCATGGGTTTAATCATTTGCAGGACATATTTAACAAATAATCCAAGGAATAGGAAATTATTAATCAATTAATAACAAAATCCTAAATTCATAGGAGATTATACATGTAATAAATTATCAAAACCAGCACATTCTACTACCCATGTTCATATCATCAGATCAAGCACAAAGAAACGATCATAAAAAAGCAAAAAGTTTTATACCTTCAATTGCTAAGGGGGTAATTCAGAAATCAAAGCCAACAAACCCATCGAAGCTAACAAACCTACCGAACCCTCCGACAGAAATCAAAGCCAACAACCGAATAACAAGTTCAAGAAAGAATCACTGATAACTAGCACTGAACCTCATCTTCGAAAAAGAAATCGAAGAACAGTTCGAGAAGAGGCATGAAGAGGATTGAGAAGAGGCGGAAGAAGATTAGCGGGAGATGTCAAAGCCAACAAACTCACCGACCCACCAATAGAAATCACAGCTAACAACCGAATAACAATTTCTAGATGGGATCACCAACAACTATCGCCAAGCCTCGTCTTCAAAAATAAAATGGAAGAACTATTCGAGAAGAGGCATGAAGAAGATTAAGAAGAGGCAGGAGAAGAATAGCGAGAGAAGCCAAAAACCAGACCTAGGGTTTGTGAAGAGGCAGAATCTGAAAAACAAAGAGAAAGGGAGAAGAGTATGGTTGTGTCAGCTTTTTAGCTCAAATCCTTCCAAATCAATAGGATTTAGGTTTCCATAAAAACCCCACACTTTTACAACTTTATAGATTTTGAAAACTATAAATTTGTTGTGAAGCAAACTCAGGAATAGAATTCATAAAGAATCTTTTATTTATGATTTCCCCCTGTCAAATCCAATTTCTATTCTTATTCCATAAAAAGAGTGAAACAAACACCGGCTAAGTTCCCCACATCTTTCATATTTTCAAATTAGTTCCCTCTAATTTTTTTATTTTCGAATGAGTTCCCCAACTATTTAAGTGTTTTGAAATTGGTCCCCAAATGTTCATATTTTGAAATTAGTCCCTTAAGAAGGTTAAATATTTTGAAATTAGTCCCCTAAGCATTCAACTTGCTACTCACTAGGGGCAATAATTTCAAAACTCTTAAATGATTCAGGAGGTCAATTTCAAAATATGAAAATTCTAGGGATTAATTTAAATTACTTAAGGATTTGGTGGACTACTTTCAAAATATAAATTTAGAGGACTAAATCAATTTGTGGAAGATTTGGGGGACTAACATTGACAAAACCCTTTCAATAGACTAAGTCTAACATAGACTAAGTCTAACATTTATTCGGCAACATCGATATTTACATTTATTTAGCAAAATTGATCATTTTATTCTTTCAGTAGTAAAAGTGATCAACTTTTTAAGTCAAGTAACTAGCTAAAGGTTGGAATCTATAGTCTTAATTGTATTGGCTAATTACATGAAATTGCTAGTCTCATATGTTTTGTTATTGTGAGAAACCAAGGGATTGTCAATACCGTATTTTTAACTTAGAGCATTATAAAATTGTATATAAAAGTGTAGGCGTCAAAAATTACCTATAGGTCCCGAACATAGCTCGAGAAGATGAGTTGTCAAGCGACGAACCATCAGATAACGTGGCGACGAGAAATCGAAACAACAAAGTGGCGAATCGTTAAGGATGTAGCAATCAGCCACCTCCAAGTGGCCCGCGCGTCCATCAGCCACCTCCAAGTGGCCCGTGCGTTCACCAGCTAACTCCAAGTGACCCATATACTCATCAACCACCTCCAAGTTAAAGAAATACATAAGGCTAATTGGTGAAAAGTACAAGTCAGTGAAATGATGAAATACGCGTAACAGCAGAACAGGAAAAAACCGAAAAAGCGCCTGGTGGTCGAGTCGTGTTGAAAACGACTCAGCCAAGGCCAATGGCTCGGCCATGGCCGAGCCACCAAATGGTGGCTCGCACAAGGCCGAGCCACCATTTGGTGGCTCGCCTAAGGTCGAGCCACCAAATGGTGGCTCACACAGCGCCGAGCCACCGTGGGGTGGCTCATGCCCGAAAGAGCCGCCCGAAAGAGCCCAAAACATGTTTTTTGATGGGATTTCACGAGATTTTTCTATTCTAGAGCCTCCCAATTGCTTGACACTATCCCTAAATGTGGTTAAGCGGTTATTAACTGAGGATAACATCAAATCATCAATTGTTATCCTAAAACGCCACAACCAAAGCCTATAAATACAAGCCTAGGGCCCTATACGCAAAGGATCAGAAATTAGAGGGCGAGGTGCTGTCAAATTAAAGAGTGGAACATGAATTTCAGAGGAGGGCTAATAGACCTTGGTGAACTTCAGTATAAAGAGGGAGTTATTTGAAGGATCTGAGGCCCGTTCCCCCTTTCCTCTGGATCAAACTTGGTTTTGATTACGAGAAGAGTCATAATCTCGCTTGGTCGAGATTATAGTGTGTTAAGTACTTTAAGCTTGAGTATAATTAGTTTAGGAGTTTATATTATGTGTGTTAAGTACTTTAAGCTCAATTATATACACACATACACGTTTTGGTTTTTGTATATATATAGTTATATATATACATAAATGTTTTGGTTTAATATTATTCAAGTTTTAATATGAAACAATTGAATACAATTGAAAATACATTTCTTGTTTCATAATTATATGCATATATATGATTTCGTCAATATCAATTTTATTTAGTTCAATGAAAGCATATTTATTGTTTTTGAAAAGTTTGCAAAATATGTAATTTTGTGAAAATATTATATTCTCAGCTTTTAGACTTAACAATAATCATATACATCTTTTATTAAGTCTACAAAATCTTTTTGTAATTGTAAAACCCCGAAAATTTCTATAGTATACATGTATATATATGTGTGAATTATTTATAGTGAATAATTCTCTTATGATGAATAACCAAATAGATACATATAATGTATACATTTATCAGTGTTTGGGAACCCAACGGGTGTATACAAGTGAGAGAAATCGAGTGATATATGGCCAGCATGTAAAATGTCATCAGCAGGTATTTTTGTGCTGATCGGTCGACCGACGCGGTCGACCGGCGCGGTCGACCGATCAGCGATCAGAAAGGTTGCCAGGTTTGGTTTCGGGTTTTAATTTTTTTGGGCTATTGGGTTTCGGGTCGGGTTGGGGAGTTGGTATTTATACCAACTCAACCCAGGAGAGTTTCTCCCCACCTCAAACGTAAACCCTAGCCCCTCTCTCTTCCCTCTCAAAACCCTAACCTGGATTTGGCGATTTGGGGAAGTTCCTGAAGGTTTTCAGCGGGATTTGGGATTTTCAGCGAAGGGAATCAATCTATTTCAGATCTAGGGCTTTCCTCAGCACCCAAGGCGAGTAATCTCTCGCCCAACCCCCACCCCCTTTCTTTTTCATGTCAAGAGCTAAATTTTTATTGGTTTTATGGAGCCAAATTCATATTTTTGTGAGTAGGTAATAGTTTAATATGGCATAAAAATGTGGATTTGGGATTTTATATGTTTTAAAAAGCTCACCCATGTTCTGTTAAAGATCCAGATCTGAGATTAGCCTAAACAAGAGCTAAATCATATTTACAGTTATTATAACGTTTTGG
>BQKN01064742.1:479183-516009 GCA_022839385.1 Asparagus kiusianus
ACGAGATGTGTTATGTTCTGTCATTTCATCCAGTATTGTTGATTTACATTTTACTTGCTTTGTACCTACACCTGTTGTTGATTCTACTAGAGAGATAGTAATTGTGATGGTGAAACGTGTTATTGCACGGTGTGGTGCATGGCAGGTTTGACATTTCTGGTTTCACCTCGGACTGCAGCCTTGTGTGAACCCAGGGGCGTCACAGTAATGTTTTAAAACATGGTTAAGCTAAAATGTTAAAACTATTGTGTTTACATTTTCATGTTTTGGACATATTTGCAAAATGATGATATTTTTCATTTGGGAGGTCCTTTTTGAAAACCAATTTCTGTAGCATGTTTATTATCATGTCTACAATAATTTCCCAAAGTTTTAAATTTTTCTGAATTTATTTGTTAAACCCTATTTTATGTTGATATGTACTGTTTAAAACAGGCTGTGTGCATGTCATGAGTCGACTCATGAACAGTGTTGAGTCGACTCATAAACTATTGTGTAATTTACATTTTAGTTCTGACGAGTCGACTCATAACATCATGAGTCCACCCATCAGGTTGAGTCGACTCATGTCTTGCATAAGTCGACTCATGAAGTGTGCTGGAAAACTAGTTTTATTTCTGCTGAGTCGACCCATGAATTCATGAGTCGACCCATGCATGATGAGTCGACTCATGAATTTTATGAGTCAACCCATAAGTTGGTTTTTAGCCTGTAATAGCTACTTATGAGTCACCTCATGAAAAGTACGAGTCGACTCATAACACTGTAACGGCTATATTTTCGGACTGTATTGTTTTTGGGTTTTTGGGTTTTTGGTCTTTTTGCCTTGTTTTCTCTTGGCTTTGGGGTTCCTATAAATACCCCCATATATCCTCAGTTCAAATAATCTAAGAGAATGTTTTAAACAAGTTTAACAAGGGTTTAAAGTTTGTTTTAGTTTGTTTAAAAGAGTGTTTAAGAGGTTTGTTTGTGAAGAGAATTTCACAAGAGCAAGTGGAGATCATCCTTGGTGTTTGAGCATTCACTTTTCTCCCTCTCTCTTGTTATCTATAGAGAAGTTTCCCTAAATTCAATCTAGCTTTACATTTATATTGTTTAACTACCATTTTATTAAGCTAGTGTTTATATTGAGTTTAGTTGATTTTATTTACTCTTTGTTTACACACACAACCATTGAGCTTATTGTATTTGCATACATTGTATAATTGGGTTGTAGGATTGTGTGACTTAGAGTGTGAGCTTACATTGAGTTCTCACCTTGTATTAGAGAACAAACACTATGTTATTGTGCCTAATTGTGTAGATCACTTTATAATACACTTGTACACCGAGAGGAGTGTGTGGTGAGTACGGAGTCGATACCGAGAGGAGTGGCATCGATGGCCTAGTGAGAGGTGATAATTCTGAGCACTTGAGGGAGTTGATACGTGAGGACCAACACTTGAGGTTGTATCTTGTGTATGTACTTTGTGAGGATTTGTGAGAGTTATCGGTTGACTTGATAACCGAGTGTGTAGAGTTTTCGGTTAGCTAGAAAACCGAGTGTGTAGAGAAGTTCCAGCTTCCAAACCGGGTTGTGTAGTGGATTCTCCCCGGGAGTGGGGAGCGAAAATGTAGGATGGAAGGTCCAAACTTCATGATCATTTCCTTGTGTTTGAGTTTGACATTGGCATATTTATTCTTGCATATTGCTATATCGCCATTGTTGCATGATGTAAAACCCCAAAAAAATTTGAATATTTTATGATAAATAATAATAAATATGTTATATATTTATAAATAACATATTATGATGTTTGAGTATGCTAGGAATTGGTTTGAGATCAATTCAATGTATATGTATATATAAGAGCAAATGCACAATTCATGCTCGATGTATAAATCTGGAAATTTATGACCAGTGGAGAGATTTTATTTTTTTTCTCACAGATTTATTTGGAATTTGGAAAACCTTAAAAGACAAAAGTTGTAGGTATGTTCAAGATATTTCCAACAAGTCTTAGATTACCTCATTCTGAGGTCGGACGTGAAAGTTATGGCCAAAATACCAAAGATCATTCTCCTAGTCAAATTAGGATTTCTGGAGTGGGTCAAACGGGTTTATTTCGGGTTTGCATATATATAAATATGTGTTTTCATGAAAATTAATATTTTTATATCAGAGTTTCAAACCTTAGCAGCCCCTCTTCCTCTCTCTAAATCCCTAGCCCTAAAGTTGAGAATTTTGAGAGCTTTGTGAAACAAATATCGACACGAGGGCGAGATCATCAATGTGTAGCAAGGGGAAAACGTCTTGGTTGCACTTCTTTTTGGTTACTGGTTATTTCATAGGCTTAGAATCATATCTAAGGCAAGATTATCTTCATCCAAACCCTTCCCCATATATAAATAACTAGTTAGATGTTTAATATAATGTTGAATATGTGTTTTCATGCTTGAATCTTAACATGATGTGATAAAAGTTAAATTTTTGATGTTAAAATATAAACCAATGCTAGATTAGTAATTTTTTTTCTTGCTATTTATGATAGTATCATGATCATGATCATTAGGATTTTTCATAATTTCATTTATATGAGAAATTTAAGAGATGTACTAAATAAATATTTTTTGCAGAAAACTGCAGCAATTTTATCATGTTTAACTGAGATTTTGAAATATAAAATAAACTCCAAATTTAACCAAGATAGTGCCAAATGAAATATATATGTATCTAGTTTCTATAACAGAAGACTAATCTTAAAAATCATTTGTATAGAGAAAGATATGATCTTTTTACTAACAATATGTCCTGTAGAAAAATGGCTGCACATATATAATGTTTAACTAGAGATTTGGGATAACAAATAAACTCCAAACTGAACCAAACTTATGTTATGTTAAAGATGTGTGAATCTAGTTTTCAAAATAGAAAACCATTTATAAAAATAGTTTTTTTAGAGAAAGATATGTTTGTTTTACTAATAGATGTCACGTTTGTTTTTCCTGCTCGTTTTGTGGAGCTGTGTTGCACCGTTTTGAGGTGCGTTCGCGGAGTTTTGAGCCGCTTGATGTTATACGTATAGTCATGAATATGCTATGTTATACATTTAAGAATCCTAAGGGGATTATGATAAATTTTGATTTGATCATATTTAAATTAGATATAGTTCATATACATGTTGGATGTCGTTGATGAGCACAGCTCAGTACTATATGGGATAGTGCATCGATACACCAGATATATACGGTTTATACATGAGGTAACTGTAGTTAATGAGCATAGCTCAGTATTATACAGGATAGTGCATCAACATGCCAGAGATACAAAGATTTATATGAGGTGGATATCATTGATGAGCTCAGTTCAGTACTACATGAGGTCGTGCGTCGATATTCCACATTTATAGGTCATTGAGTCGGATTTTAGGAGGCTTGATCTAGCCGTCCGTCCCGTACTAGGGTACGATGAGGCTCGTGAGCCGTATTTCTAGGATGCCTATTTGGTAGTCCGTCCCGCACTCATGTTATGCACTGAGATCGCGATGAGACTAATGAGCCGTGTACACAGTTCAGGATACCTACAGGGTAGTCCGTTGCACTGAGATAATTACTTGATAGCCTAAGTATGACAGATGACGATTATAAATATGATCTATCAGTGAACTATATAACTGAGATACGTTACTTCTGAAAGTATAAAAAATTATGTGTTGGTATTTTATTCTATCTCTCCAGTGATTGTGGAAGATATTATAAATATGATGTGTTGATATCTTATTTTTTTACTATCTTTTTTTCTTAGTTGGGATCAATGATTAGAGATTCATAATTTGAGACTTATGGTATATACACGAGGGTTTCCTTGTTTGGATTATTTCGCTCGACATACCAGTCTCGTGTTATAGATTTCTAATTATTGGTTTCATTAGATTGTTTATTCTTATTTCGGTATTAATGTTTAGATGTTTACGATTCGGGACATATGGTATATACATGAGGGTTTCATTGTTTGGATTATTTCGCTCGACATACTACGTCTCGTTTTGTAGGTGTCTGAATATTAATTCCGCTAGATACAAGAAAAATGATATAGGTAGACTATGCTTAATAGATAGAGCCTCCACTCCATCCTAGCAGCCATTCCCCTGGGGGCGGATGGAGATAATCTTGCTGTAGCGCTCTGACGCTCTTGTTGTTGTTTCTTTTTCTTTTAAAAACACCCTTTTAGGTAGCTCGGAGTTCCGGAGAGCCACAGGATGACAGAGTTCTTGCATAGTCGCCGTCCCGAGGGATTTATTAGAGGCTCCACTGTATTTTTAAATTTTATTCAGACTTAGAGTTTAGTTTCATTTTGTAAAGGCAATGTGCCTTAGTTCGACTTTCCGTTTTGATTCATGTTAAGACATCGTATGTTATTGCAGACTCTAAATGTATTTCAGTTTATTTTCAGTTGAGACATGACCTTATTTATGAGATATCATCCTCTTTATCATGTCTATTATTATCGTTTTACTTCTTTACATGTTTTGTACCTACGCTTTTATTTGACCCCACTAGAGAATATTACTGTGATTAGTAAAACTTGTTGTTGCACAGTGTGGGTGCATGGCAGGTTTGACATCTCTGGGTTTACCTTGGACTGCAGCCATGAGTGAAAACAGGGGCGTCACACATGATCATATTGTTTACACTTGTTTATATTGTATATCCTTGCACATATTTTGTAGCATGTCATACTTGCTAGGATATATTTATTAATTAGTTTTAATTAGCATAAAATCGGATTAGATTAGCATAAACCCTATTCACCTCCCTCTAGGGTTCTTTCCTAGTGACATTAGGGTCTAACAATTAGTATCAGAGCTTGGTGCTCTTTGATTTAAGGTCTAATCACCTTGAGTTAAAGATCCAAGTTATCTTTCTTGTGCTAATCTAGTTTAGTGATTTTATTGTTATCTTGCTTGCTCATATATACATTATGGATATGCATGGTGCACCTTGTTTAGGTTATGCCATCAATATTGCTCCTAGATTAGATAATTTCCCCTATGCCTAATGGTGTGTTAGATTTAAACTTTTTGTTCGATCTAGACACTTCGATTTATGGGAAATTATAGATGATGCTTATATTGTGCCCACTTCGGAGAAATCCAAGTGGAATAAAAATGATCATCGTAGTGCTTACAAATTATGGAAACTTATAGAAGCACATCAAGGGAATTTGGAGGCGATCTGACAAGCTTATGAGGATTTCGCTTCTAGTTCATGTGGAGCTTCATTTTCATGCACACGGCCACTAGGCGATAGCCCTAGTGTGGTAAGCGAGTCCGAATCCAAATATGATTTATCTTTTGTTGAACTTGCCTGTGCTTCTGAAAAATTATTGCATGCCTATAACAAATTGCATAAAAATTTTATTGATTTACAAAGCAAGCATGAAGGTTTAAAATCCGATCATGAGAAGTTAGCTTCCAAATTTGATATCATTTCTCAAGAGAATGATGCTTTTAAAGAAAATAATGATATGCTAAATTTGAAAAATAATAATTTAAAATTGGATATTGCTAACTTGACTCATGACAAAAATAATGCCATGTTAGAAGTAGAGAACATACAAAATGATACTGCTTCTTTTATAAATGATTATTTATGTTCTACTTCTGATAAAAATACATATGTGCCTAAAAATAAAGAATTAAATCTTGTGAATAAACTCATTTCATCTTTAGATTTAACTTTGAAAACATGCACTAATAATCATAAGAGGCTTATGGATATATGTGCCAAGTCTAAGTCATCATCCACTCATTATGCTCACATATATAGCAATGTTTACAAATGCTCTATTTGCAGCCAAAAAGGTCATTTATCTAAATTTTGCTATGATGCACACAAACATAAGAATGCTAATACTCCTCGTGCATCTCATGTAGCTTCTTCATCTTGTACTCTTACACATTCACATGCTCATTCTCACAAAGTTCATCATAAGCATGCTAGTGTGTTCAAGTGTGATCTTTGTGGTTATTTTGGTCATTTGGCTGAATATTGTTTTGATTTGAAAAGAAAATCACGTTTGCCAAATGTTTCTAGTAGACCACATATTTTTAATTGTGATATTTGTGATAGATTTGGTCATTTGGCAAAGTTTTGTTATGATTTAAAAAAAGTTCAAACTTGCCAAATTTCCTAAGTAAACAACCTTTGTTTGATAATGTTTCTCATTTGCAAAATAATTTTAAAAGACCATCTATGTTTGCAAATGTTTCTCGTGCACATGTTTATGGTCAACAAAATCAAATGGGCCTCCTTTATTGCACTTATTGCAATCGGAAAGGTCATTTGCACTACTTTTGTTTTGACCGTGTTCGTGCACCACATGCGCCCAAATGGGTTCATAACCCTAGGGCTTTGAGCTTGAATTATAAGGGTCATGTCCCTAACCAATCCGGCACCAAGAATGCTTGGGTGCCAAAATCTTTTTAAACTAAGAATTTTAGTGTTTCTATATTTTTTTTGCTTTAGTAAAATGTGCTTTGAAAACTTTTAATATGAAAACAATTTTTCGTTGATCGATTCCTTTGTTTTCATGATTATTAATTTCGATTTTGATGAGAGGTTTATGTTTATGTAACCCTCCGGGTTTATTGGGTGTTTATTCTTAAATCTTGTTTACCGGATGCTAGAATGATTATATGGGTTGGAACAAGCTTAAGAGCTTGATATATTGTTACCTCTCTTGAAATTCTTTTATCAAAGATTTTGGTTTGATTTGTTGCTTTGAATTCATTATATTTCACTTATATGATGATAATTATATGTTTGTGCTCATGGATCATCTATTCATGCCTTATAATGTCTTCTATGAGTGGTTTGATCAAGTTATACAAAGAAAATTTTCTTCTTTGATCAAACATTATTTTTGGACTCAAATATTGATTTATGACTTCATTTGAGTGATTTGTTTTCACTTGGAAACTTTTTTCATGGTTCTCATGTTTTCCTCATTCCTTTGTCTTCATAAGTCTATTTTTATACACTATGTTTTTATAATAGTGTAATGAGACACTTCCTTCATAAATGACATGTCAATATGTGTTCTTATTGTCTTATTTGTATGTGAGTTATGTTTAGCATATCTTTCATTTATGCTTACTCACATGTTTTTGCCTTAGCTTTCATTTTATATATTCTATATGACTTTTTGATAGGAGGAGCAATCCCTATACTTGTTTTATACTCACTTATGCTTATTGGTAGGGGGAGCTTTCGCTCTCTCCATTCTTTTGTTTTCTCCTTTTTGATGTTGTCAAAGGGGGAGAAATATTATGAGTATACATTTCCTTATTTATATGCATGTGAATTATATATTCATTTCATTCATGCATATATCTTTCTATAAATTGTTTGTCATCATCACAAAGGGGGAGATTGTTGGCCTCCTTGTTTTGATGATGATTTAACAAACAATTTAGATCTAATATTATTTGTCTAGTGTTTGTGTTTTATTATTTATTGTAGACAAACAATAAGTCGGAGGATGGATGGAATCGAGCCTTCACGATCATATCCAATGGAGGTTATCAAAAATTGTGGAGTGAAGCCAATGCAATTCAAGTTAAAGATTCAAGTTCAAGCTTCATCCGCAAGTATATCAAGATAGAGCTTCGTTGAAGATCACAAGCTTGGGTATAATTAGTTTAGGAGTTTATATTATGTGTGTTAAGTACTTTAAGCTCAATTATATACACACATACACATTTTGGTTTTTGTATATATATAGTTATATATATACATAAATGTTTTGGTTTAATATTATTCAAGTTTTAATATGAAACAATTGAATACAATTGAAAATACATTTCTTGTTTCATAATTATATGCATATATATGATTTCATCAATATCAAGTTTATTTAGTTCAATGAAATCATATTTATTGTTTTTGAAAAGTTTGCAAAATATGTAATTTTGTGAAAATATTATATTCTCAGCTTTTAGACTTAACAATAATCATATACATCTTTTATTAAGTCTACAAAATCTTTTTGTAATGTTTCAAAACATGGTTAAGCTAAAATGTCAAAACTATTGTGTTTACATTTTCATGTTTTGGACATATTTGCAAAATGATGATATTTTTCTTTTGGGAGGTCCTTTTTGAAAACCAATTTCTGTAGCATGTTTATTATCATGTCTACAATCATTTCCCAAAGTTTTATATTTTTCTGAATTTATTTGATATTATTAAACCCTGTTTTATGTTGACATGTACTGTTTAAAACAGGCTGTGTGCATGTCATGAGTCGACTCATGAACAATGTTGAGTCGACTCATAAACTGTTGTGTAGTTTACATTTTAGTTCTAATGAGTTGACTCATAACATCATGAGTCGACCCATCAGGTTGAGCCGACTCATGTCTGTCATAAGTCGACTTATGAAGTGTGCTAGAAAACTAGTTTTGTTTCTGCTGAGTCGACACATGAATTCATGAGTCGACACATGCATGATGAGTCGACTCATGAATTTTATGAGTTGACCCATAAGTTGGTTTTTTAACCTGTAACGGTTACTTATGAGTCGACTCATGAAAAGTACGAGTCGACTCATAACACTGTAACGGCTATATTTCCAGACTGTATTGTTTTTGGGTTTTTGGTCTTTTTGCCTTATTTTCTCTTGGCTTTGGGGTTTCTATAAATACCCCCACATATCTTCAGTTCAAATAACCTAAGAGAATATTTCAAATAAGTTTAACAAGGGTTTAAAGTTTGTTTTAGTTTGTTTAAAAGAGTGTTTAAGAGGTTTGTTTGTGAAGTGAATTTCACAAGAGCAAGTGGAGATCATCCTTGATGTTTGAGCATTCACTCTTCTCCCTCTCTCTTGTTATCTATAGAGAAGTTTCCCTAAACTCAATCTAGCTTTACATTTATATTTTTTAACTACCATTTTATTAAGCTAGTGTTTATATTGAGTTTAGTTGATTTTATTTACTCTTTATTTACACATACAACCATTGAGCTTATTGTATTTGCATACATTGTATAATTGGGTTGTGGGATTGTGTGACTTAGAGTGTTAGCTTACATTGAGTTCTCACCTTGTATTAGAGAACAAACGCTTTGTTATTGTGCCTAATTGTTGTGACGCCCCTGGGTTCACACAAGGCTGCAGTCCACGGTGAAACCAAGAATGCCAAACCTGCCATGTACCACACCGTGCAATAACATGTTTCACCATCACAATTTTATCACTCTAGTAGAGTCAATAACAGGTGTAGGTACAAAAGCAAGTAAGAGATCATACAAGAGATAACTGATGAAATGATAGAAGTGAAAATACTATTTCATCATCCAACATTACAAAAATCCAAAGTCAATGTCTGAAATGAATAAACTGGAGTTCTTAACAAGTCTCAAAAACAACAAGTCTGAGTGAAGGAAATAAGGCATACAGCCTTTACAACATCTATGAAATAGTCATCAAATGTCTAACAACAACTACAGTGGAGCCCAAAGAAAATAATACATAGCTAGAATGTAAAGCTGAACACTAAAGTGGTCCGCTATCAACTTGCGACTCTCCGTGCTCCTGGCTCGTGACCTTAAAGGGGGAGGGACAACGAGCGTCAAAGCTCTAGCGAGCAACATCACAACCAACCCCAAGGAATAGGGCTCGTTGTATAAGAAAATACAATTATCACAAATCATATATGTATAATTAATTGTCCTAAAACTAAGGGGGGTTTTAGTACTTAGGAAATTTCAACACGAGTATAGGTACGTCGAGCGAAATAATCCAAACAAGGAAACCCTCATGTATATACCTTGTATCTCAAATTAAAAATCCCTAAGTACCAAACCCATAATCTAATACATGAATAATAATAAAAGAGAACGAAACACATCTCTACTTTCAAACATGGTGTCATGTTAAACTCACATGAGTGTCATGTCAGAAAACGATTAAGTGTCCAAAACATAGACTATATAGATTAAACGTCCAACCCATAGACTGCATGAAGTAAACGTCCAACTTATGGACTGAAAGTAACGAGTATCCAACGCATGGACTGAATATAACCGTTGTCCAACGCATGGACCGGATGTGACCGTTGTCTAATGCATGGACCGGATGTGACCGTTGTCCAATGCATGGACCGGATGTGACCGTTGTCCAATGCTTGGACCGGATGGTAATGCATATCCAACACGAGGATTAAATAGAAATGTATGTCCAACACGAGGACTAAGCAAAGTGAATGTCCTACACGAGGACTAAATAGAAATGCATGTCCAACACGAGGACTAAGCAAAGTAAATGTCCAACACGAGGACTAAATAGAAATGCATGTCCAACACGAGGACTAAGCAAAGTGAATGTCCAACACGATGACTAAATAGAAATGCATGTCCAATACGAGGTACGTTCACCAACCTCTGCGCATAAACATGCGGAAGCAATAATATAGGTACATCGCATTATAGTGCGGATCGACAAAAAGGTATCATCGCATCATAGTGCGGATCGACAAAAAGGTATCATCGCACCATAGTGCGGATCGACAAATAGATAGCATCGCATCGTCAATAATAAAAAAAATAACAATTCAAACAAATAATTTAGCTGCACCAATCTGGCTGCCTACGTACCCTCTCTCTCAAGGGATCAAGCCTCTCGTAGTTCATCAAAGATACTCATACAAATATATATATGCAACTCTAGTTTACCGTTTATCACAATAAAACTAACACAATATATCAAAAGACCAAAACAGATCATAATCCCATTGGGATACACATATGCGTATTACAACATACTCATGACTATAAGTGTAACAATCGAGCGGCTCAAACTCCGCAAACACATCTCAAAACAACGCAAACAAACTTCAGAAAACAAGAAACTGAGGCAAACTGCCCAGGAAATGGTCTGCGCTACTGTTAGTAAAATGAGTGTATCTTTCTCTATACAAATCATTTTGTAGATTTTCTTTCTGTTTTAGAAACTAGATTCACATATCATTCATATGACACAAATTTTATTCAATTTGAAGTTCAAAAGCAATACCAGATTTCAGTTGAAATTGCATACATGTGCAGCAGTTTTCTGCAGGACATGTCGTTAATAAAAAGACTATATCTTTCTCTATACAAATCTTTTTTAGGATTTTCTTTCTGTTTTAGAAATTAGATTCACATATATTTCATATGACACAGTTTTGTTCAATTTGTAGTTCATTACCTATGCCCAGTTTTCTGTTAAACTCCATTCACGTGCAGCAGAATTTTCTGCAGGACATATCAGTAGAAATTTGAGTATATCTTCCTCTATACAAAACATATTTTAGATTTTCTTTCTGTTTTAAAAACTAGATTCACATAGATATCATTTGACACTGATTTGGTTTAATTTGGAGTTCATATAATATTTCAAATTTCCAGTTCAACAGTATATATGTGCAGCAGATTTTCAGCAGAACATAACAAGCATGTTTATTTGCACAAGAAATCATATGTAAACCTTCAACCATGCATGAAACTTTAAAACGAAGAATAAGACATCTAAATTCAGATAAACAATATTTTAACTTATTTTTAGATCTTAAAATACTTCTGTAAATTCGTGTTTGATCTCTTTAGCATGAAAAGACCTAGTCTTTATACATATATACAAAAGATCCGATTTTTATACACAAATTAATTGATTAGGCTCTATAAAACTCATTAAAAACTCTTCAAAAACATGTTAAAAACTGGGTAGGGGATTGGTAGAGATGATACTCGCCTGAGGGGTGTTGATGGACTCGCAAAAACGTGTGAGGATGATCCCTCGATGCCAAACGCCGCAAAACTCGCTTTTCGCCTCATGAAACTCTTCCGAGAACTCAAGATTAGGGCTAGGGTTTGAGAGAGGATGAGTGGGGCTGCTAGGGTTTGAATCTCAGAAGAAAAAGGGTGATTTTCGTGTTTAAACATGAATATATATGACAGCAAAACCGAATAACTACAGCCCAAAACCCGAAACCCGAAACTGAAAAACACAGTCTGCTAGAAAAAAATACTCTTTGGTATTTTAGCTGTAAATTTTGCATCCGACCTCAGAATGAGGTGATCTAAGACTTATTGGAAAGCTGTTGAAGAGCTCTACAACTTTAGTCTTTTACACTTTTCCAGATTCTGAATCTATCAGTATGAAAAACATAAAAACGTTCAGCTAGTCATTATTCCCAGATTTCTCTCTTATGGCCTTTGTGTATGTTTTGTGCATTTGCACTCATATATTTCACAAATATATATTAAATTGATCTCAAGTCAATTCTTATCATATTCAAACATATAAATATATTATTTTTTTTACCATATAACATATTTATCATTATTTATCATAAAATTTTAAATTTTTCGGGGTTTTACAATTGTGTAGATCACTTTGTAATACACTTGTACACTGAAAGGAGTGTGTGGTGAGGACGGAGTCGATACCGAGAGGAGTGGCGCCGGTGGCCTATTAAGAGGTGATAATTCCGAGCAATTGAGGGAGTCGATACGTGAGGACCAACACTTGAGGTTGTAGCTTGTGTATGTACTTTGTGAGGATTTGTGAGAGTTGTCGGTTGACTTGACCGAGTGTGTAGAGTTTTCGGTTAGCTAGAAAACCGAGTGTGTAGAGAAGTTCCGGCTTTCAAACCGGGTTGTGTAGTGAATTCTCCCCGGGAGTGGGGAGCGAAGATGTAGGACGGAAGGTCCGAACTCCGTGATCATTTCCTTGTGTTTGAGTTTGGCATTGGCATATTTATTCTTGCATATTGCTATATCGCCATTGTTGCATGATCATATTGTTTACCCTTGTTTATATTGTATATCCTTGCACATATCTTGTAGCATATCATACTTGCTAGGATATATTTATTAATTAGTTTTAATTGGCATAAAATCGAATTAGATTGGCATAAACCCTATTCAACCCCTCCCCCTCTAGGGTTCTTTCCTAGTGGCATTAGGGTCTAACAAACACGCTGGAGACCACAGTAGGAGCCAATAGCCTCTCTGTCGAGGTTATAGTGTCGCAACCAAGGATCCTGATCCCAGTTGATACGGAGGTCGAATGTGAGTTCGACCAGTAAAAGTATGAGGAGTACATGTCTTCCTCCTCCAGATCCTCCTCCCCTCACAAGCGCAAGAGGAAGTTCATTTCCAAGATCCGTCGTGATTGGGATGAAAAACTTGGCGAATGTTTGTGAGCCTACCACATAACAGTGAGGACCCCAACAAAAGCCACTCCTTTTTATTTGGTATATGGCTGTGAAGCTGTATTACCTTTAGAAATCTAGATCCCATCCCTGAGAGTCGCCCTTACGACCGGGATGATAGATGAAGAACAACATCGATTGCGTCTTCAAGAACTTAAAGTATTAGACGGCAGACGACCTCAAGCTCAACAATAGACCAAGTTGTATCAAGCTCGAATCTCCAAAGCCTATAACAAGAAGGTCAAAGAACGGATCTTCAAGAAAGGTGACTTGGTCTTAGCAGTCAGATGACCCATGGTGATGACACACAAGACTAAAGGGAAATTCAATTCCAAGTGGGAGGGACCCTTCGTGATAGAATCAGTCTATTCGAATGGAGGATATCATCTTATCAACTAGAAAGACGACATGCTCATAATGCCTATTAATGGAAAATTTCTCAAGAAATATTACCCGTAGGCTATGATGCCCTCTTCCTCCTAATCCCCAGCCAAGTCTGAGATAATAAATCAATATTATTCAGACTGGGGGTTGGTTACACATAATTCATTGAATGGAGAGTAACAAATTATGCTAACTTTCCCCAGCTATTCTAAAATGAGAAATCAATTTTACTTAGAGTAGGGGTGGGTTACTTGGAATTCATTTGAATGAAGAGTAATAAGTCATTCACCTTGTATATCGTCAAGTTAACGTTACACCTTTGACTATTGAAACTTTCTGGAAGTTATTCTAGCCATAATAAAGAGAATTTCTGACTTATGCTAAGTTAACATTACACCTATGGCATCTCCAATATTTTCATTGTTCTAAGTTAAAATACAACATAAGAAAAGATAATGAAAAGAAATAAAATGATATCATTTTCATTCAATGTTGTCAATCTGATACAAAGAGACGATACTTGGTATGAAAATGATACAAAAATTTATCCTCAGCTAAGAGCAATACAAGATTCATGTGTCGGAGCCTAGCAGGTTAATAGGCGCGAGCTTAGCCTTGACATCTGAAAGCTTCTTAGCATGGGCTACTTGAACCTGCTCCACAGCTTCCCTTCTAAGCTCAGCTTTAACGGGCATAGCAGTAGTAGCCTCTTTTCGCATTGCATCAAGAGCTTGCATTTCTCTTTGTTGAGTATCACGAATTTCAACACTCTCAAGATGGAGTCCTTGCATAGTCAACTCCTCCTTAACAAGCTGAGCCTTCAACCAAGCAATGGTGGCGGTAGAGGTAATCAGTGTAGCCTGTACTTGGTCATGTTGCTCCTGTAAACTCGTGATACGTGCCTCTTTCTCAGACAAATTCTGGTGGAGAGCTTCTTGCTCATGTACTTTTACAGTTTAAAGAAGAGCAAACACTCTCTCCATCTCGGATTCCAAGTCAGCATGAGTCAAGTTTTCCAAACGCGTTAAATATAACTCGAACTCAAGAAGGCTCACCAGGCAACGTGAAGCTTATCGAGTCTCTCCTAAATGCCTAATGTTGGTTAGGCAACTCATCAAGAAGGGTTTAAAGTCTACATAGGTACCTTGTCCAAGGTTAACTAGTGAGATCACTTGCTTCATGACATTCTCTAATTGCATGATAAGGTCCTGCAAGGTTACAGAACATGATTGAAAAAATGCAGGAGTAATTCCTTTTGACACTTGGCCTGGAGAAATCATGGTGATGGGCTGGATCAGGGGAACATACTCTAATCCCCCAGCACTTGGTTCTCCTTCATCTCCTAAGTCTTCCGAAGCAGGGATGTTTGATTGAAACTTAGGCTGTTGAGGAGATAATGGAGTAGAGGGTTCCTCATCTTCATTATCTGGAGTCACAGTAGGCTTAGATACAAAAGGATCAGACTTCATCGTGTCTTTCATCAACTTCGGTTTCTTAGAAGATTTGGATTCAACAGGTCTTTTCTTGTGAGCCCTCTTCTCATATTCATCCTCCTCCTCAGCAGTAAGAGCCTTTTCCCCCGATGATCTTAATGTGCGAGGACCAAGGGTGGGTGCCTGATATGGGTGTATCTTCTCTTCAGAACTTAGCGATCCTCATGGAAGCTTGATGATAGATGATTCTCATGATAGTAGGAGAATAGAGGTGTCAAACAGTACAAGGGAACGCAGGTTGGAGCGAGGAACGAGGCAGAGAATCGAAGAGTCAAAGTATCCAGATTTCAGTCTGTGAGTCGACTCATACATGTACATGAGTCGACACATTAGGCTGAGTCAACTTATGCCTATCATGAGACGACTCACAAAACCAAGCCTAGTTCACAGTTCGGCTCTGACCAGTTGACTTATCATTTTATGAGTCGACTCACCAGTCATGAGTCGACTCATATGCAGTTTTGAGTCGACTCAAGAACTCAAGCCCTGTTAGCAAAAAGTCTCTGACCAGTCGACTCATCAGTTACGAGTCGACTCATATGAGGTCTTGAGTCGAATCATAACTGTTCATGAGTCAACTCATCGGAGCTTTCTAGATTCGTTAGGGACTCTATTTACGCGTTTTCCTGTTTGGGTTGGGCTTGGTTATTTACCACGTTGCCAGCCTCGTTTGTACACCTATATAAGGGAATCTTTTAGGGTTTAAAACAATCAGAGAGTTTAATCAAGAGAGATTAGATTGTAATTGAGATTTGGAGAGCTTGTTCTTCAATTCTAGAGTGAGATTGTGAGAGATTGTAAAGTGCATACTCATAATCTAGAGAAGTTATTTTCCATCGCTCAAAACCTAAGTTATTCTTGTGTTCTTAATGTTTTCTCCTCAACCCACCTTTGATAATTCTATGATCAAAAGGTGCTCACACGGTGACTCGTATCAAGTTGGTATCAGAGCGATCATATCCTGCGAAAGGGGCATCCTGTGTATGGTCCTGACTCAATCGTAATACAAGAAGCTTGGCGAGGTCCTTATTTCATTGGAAGAGGTCCAGAAGATAAGGAGGGAGAAGATGTCTGAAACAGATAACTCAGCAAGACTTGACGCTATGGAGAAGCAGATAGAGATGATCGGGACTACTCTTACTCAACTCGTGTGTCTCATCAATGGAGGGGACAAAAAGGAGGAATCTTCTTCGAAGGGTAAGAAGAAACTTGTTGAGTCCAATGAAGAACGCGAGAAATCAAATTCGGAAGAAGAGGCCGAGGTTGTTAAGTCTGCTTCACATACAGGGGGTAAGAATTATTACCAAAACTTGAAGATAGATTTCAAAGTGAAGATTCCTGTTTATGATGGGAGTGTCAATGTGGAGAAGCTCGATGATTGGATTGAGCGTATGAAGATGTACTTCACTCTCTATGGATATTCATCCAAGGAGAAGATCGTGTTCGCGACGTTGAAGCTTCCAGGACACGCGTTGACGTGGTGGAAGTCCTATTGCAAACAGGAAAAGAAGGCGGTGTCGTGGAACAAATTCAAGGAGCTACTGAGGAAGCAGTTCTATCCTGTAGGGTTCCTCGAAGAGCGTTGGTACAAGTGGTACAGCTTACGCTAAAGATTCAATCAGACCATTCAAGAGTATACGACGGAGTTCCAGCAGCAGGCGATGGTTCTAAACATCGCAATGGGTGAATACTCTATTTTTATGAAATACATGGCGGGTCTGAATGATTATATCCAGAAGGAGATGAAGCTCTTCACGGTTGAGACGATTGCAGAGGCGAGCGTGAAGGCAATTGCCATTGAAGGCAAACAGAAGAAGGGCAACGAAGCGAAGGGTGATTCCAAACAGTCGGGAGGCAAGTCTAGTGGCTATCAACATAAGGAAGAGAAGAAGAAGGGTGATTCAGGGAAGGTAGGATTGACATGCAATCACTGCAAGCAGACATGGTACGTGGCTGATCGTTGCTGGGAGAAGTACCCCCATCTGAAGCCGAAAGGGTTGAAGAAGAAAGAGGAGAAAAAAGCATACGTGATAGCACAGGGTTCGAAGGAGGTTCCCGGGATGACAGAGCCCAACAGCAACCTCAACCTTATGGCGGGGAGACGGGCCGCGAAAGAAGACGACGACCCGAGGGAGCAACTCTTTATTTTAAAGTTGCAGGTCAAGACCAGTTTGGTGGATACCATTGTAGATACAGGGAGTCAGAAGAACCTGATATCTAAAGCATTAGTACAGAAGCTGGGAGTGAAGACAGTGAAGCATCCGAAGCCCTATCCATTAGGGTGGATTCAGAAGGAAGCGGGATTGAGTGTGGTGAACCAGTGTACGTTCAGATTTGCACTCCATGAGTCGTATATTGACGAGGTCACATGCGACGTGGTTCCATTGGATGTTTGCCAAGTTATTTTGGGTAATCCTTACTTGTGGGATAGACACGCGGTATATGATCGACGGGCCTAAAAGTATACATTCACCAAGGATGGCGCTCAATTCATTTTGTGTTTGGCATCTCTTCCACAGGAGATGAGTTTGGTGATGGTGACTCAGGCTAAGAGGTTGGTGAATACGAGCAGGAAGTTCGTTTTGTTGATCATTCGGCCTTATGAAGAGCAGCTGAGTAGGATATGCTTGTCCACCTTGAGCAAGCTTCAGGAGGGAGATCTTGACAGTTTGAAGGCCAAGTATGCGGACTTGTTTTCGGAAATCACGGGACTACCACCACGGCGAGGTGTAGAGCATGAGATTATGTTGACCGGCGAAAGTTCTTTGCCGAACATAGGCCTATACTGCACATCAGTACAGGAGTCCGAAGAGATCAAGAAACAGGTTCATGAGCTCTTAGAGATGGGAGTGATAGTGCCGAGTTGTTCACCTTGTGGATCGACGGTGTTATTGGTGCCCAAAAAGGATGGAGGCTGGCACATGTGCGTGGATTACCAAATGCTCAACAAGATAACGATTAATAATCGTTACCCACTACCATGGATCGATGATCTTATGGACCAGTTGGAGGGAGTGAGATTCTTCAAAAAGTTGGATCTGAAGTCTGGCTATCATCAGGTAAGGATTCGGGAGGGAGACACTTGGAAGACCAAACAGGACTTGTTCGAGTGGTTGGTGATGTCGTTTGGGTTATGCAATGCTCCGGCGACTTTTATGAGGCTCATGAATGATTTGTTACGACCTTTCATAGAGGATTTTGTGATTGTGTACCTTGATGATATTTTGGTGTATAGCAGAACCTGGGAGGAGCATCTTATTCATGTGGAGAAGGTGTTTAGAGTGTTGCAAGACGGATAGCTGGAGCTCAACGGGAAGAAGTGCGAGTTTGGAAAGGACGAGTTGGTGTATCTCGGATTCATCGTGGGGAAGGGCCAGAGGAGGATAGATCCGGGTAAGGTGGTGGTGATCACAAAGTGGCCGACGTCGAAGACAGTGACTGAGGTGAGAAGCTTCATGGGGGTTTGCCAGTATTTGCGCAAGTTCATTCGATATTTTTTGACTTATGCGACACCGTTATATGGCCTCACGAAGGCTAAGGTTTAGTTCGAGTGGGGGAGGACGTATGAGGAGGATTTTCAGTTGCTAAAGAGGAAGATCTTGGAGGCACCGGTGTTAGCTTTACCGAAATTACAGCGGACTTTCGAGGTGGAGACTGACGCGTCTAGTTATGCGATGGGCACGGTGTTGATTCAAGATGGGAAGCTAGTGGAATACTATTCTGAGATGTTTACGGGTGCTATTGCGAACTACCCGACCTATGACAAGGAGTTCTATGCACTTTATCAGGTGATTAAGCATTGGAAGGTGTACTTGTTGGGGAAGGAGATGGTTGTGCACTCGGATCACAAGCCGTTGGAGTTCTTACATGCCCAGACGAAGCTACAGCAGGCGCGGCACATGAAGTGGATGTCTTATTTGATGGCTTTCAACATCATTATTAGGTACAAGAAGGGGGCGACAAACAAGTTGGCCGATATGTTATCTCGTCCGTCGGTAAGGGCTTTATTGGTGGCGACGCGTATTCAGCCTTTGGTTCCTTTGGAGTATGTACAGTTGTACGCATCTAGTAGAGACTTCGGTAGTGTGTTCGAGCAGGTGAAGGCTGGTCAAAGGGGGGAGTATGCACTTGGAGAAGATGGCTTGTTGTATCGTGGGACATCATTATGCATTCTGGAGGAGGGTGATAGGTTGTAGTGGATTAGGGAAGCACATACCTCGCATGTGCAAGGGCATTTTGGAATTCAGAAGACGCTTCTTAATCTACGGCGACATGTGTTTTGGCCACGGATGCTTGAGGATGTGACCAAGTATGTTGGAGGGTGTAAGTTATGCTGTATTTTGAAGCCTTCTAACAGGAAGAGGGGATTGTACCTACCACTACCGGTTCCTTTTAGGCCGTGGGAGAGCATATCTATGGATTTTCTAGGAGGGTTGCCGACTACCAAGCACAGGCATGACTATTTGTACGTTGTGGTGGACCGGTTCAGTAAGATGGTGATTTTGATTCCTTGTAAGAAGATCGTGACGGGCGCGGGTGCAGCACAGTTGTTCTTCGAGCATGTGTGGAAGCATTTTGGGTTGCCGAGTTTGATTATTTCGGATCAGGATAGCCGCTTTCTCGGATATTTTTAGGATTTTTTGTGGAGTTTGATGGATACTAAATTGAAGAAGAGCACGACCTTTCATCCACAAACAGATGGGCAAACGGAGGTAGTCAACCGGACTATGGTGCATATGTTGCGGGGGTATAATTCCAGGCATCCCCAGACTTGGGATGAGAGCTTATCATATTTGTAGTTTGCTTTTAATCGGGCGATTCATGGATCTTCGGGAAATTCACCGTTTAAGACTTATTATGGATTCTTACTGCCGAGTTCGTTTGATCTCGTGTTTTCGAGTGAAGCTACGACGGACGGCAAGGAGGGGAATGAAAGACAACGTGTTCAGCGATTTCTAGAGAAGATTGCGCATATTCATGCCTCGGTTGAAGCACAATTGAAGAAGTCACAAGCAAGGTACAAGGAGAAGCATGATCAACATCGGGTTCCTTGTAACTTTAGCATGGGCAATATGGTGTGGCTGAAATTGAGTAAGGAGAGGCTAAAGGGAGAAGAGAAGAAGTTGAAACCGATACGTTATGGTCCATTTCGGATTCTCGATCAGATTAGCGACAGCGGTTTCAAGCTCGATTTACCACCTTACTTATGCATGTATTCGGTAATCAATGCCGAGTACTTAAAGTTGTTTGAGCCTCCATTGCTGGATGATGAAGGTGATGACAAGGTGATCTTGCCGCATGTTGAAGACTTGTGGTGTGATAGAGAGGAGCCGCTGAAGGAAGATTGCATTTTGGAGCGAAAGACGACCACGACGAGACGGGGGATGAATGAGTCATTTCTCATGGGACGTCAAGGTCAAGTTCCTAGCAAGGCTAAGTGGTTCAATAAGGAAGGAGGAGCTCGCGAGTTTCCTCAACTGAAGTTCTAACTTGAACGGGACTTCAAGTTCCTAAAGGGGGGACCCATGATACGGGTGTATCTTCTCTTTGGAACTTAGCGATCCTCATGGGAGCTTGAGAATAGATGATTCTCATGATAATAGGAGAATATAGGTGTCTAACAGTATAAGGAAATGTAGGTTGGAGCGAGGAATGAGGCAGAGAATCGAAGAGTCAAAGTATCCAGATTTTAGCTTGTGAGTCGACTCATACATGTACATGAGTCGACTCATTAGGTTGAGTCGACTTATGTCTGTCATGATTTGACTCACGAAACCAAGCCTAGTTCGTAGTTCAACTCTGACCAGTCGACTCATCATTTTATGAGTCGACTCACCAGTCATGAGTCGACTCATATGTAGTTTTGAGTCGACTCAAGAACTCAAGCCCTGTTAGTAAAAAGTCTTTGACCAGTCGACTCATCAGTTATGAGTCGACTCATATGAGGTCTTGAGTCGACTCATAACTGTTCATGAGTCGACTCATTGGAGCTTTCCAGATTCGTTAGGGACTCTATTTACGCGTTTTCCTGTTTGGGTTGGACTTGGTTATTTATCACTTTGCCACCCTCGTTTGTACACCTATATAAGGAATTGTTTTAGGGTTTAAAACAATCAGAGAGTTTAATCAAGAGGTATTAGATTGTAATTGGGATTTGGAGAGCTTGTTCTTCAATTCTAGAGTGAGATTGTGAGAGATTGTAAAGTGCGTACTCATAATCTAGAGAAGGTATTTTCCTTCGCTCAAAACCTGAGTTATTCTTATGTTCTTATTGTTTTTTCCTCAACCCACCTTTGATAATTCTGCGATCAAAGGTGCTCGCACGGCGACTCGTATCAGTGCCTCCTCACAGATTTCTTCAGCTGCCTTCTCTTGGCAAGGTTCGACAAATGGTGGCTCTTCTAGGACTTCTCCAGCTCTAGCTGCTTCTTGTTAGTAGGATAAATATTCTTCTATCCCTAGCAGACGAGTCCTTGTAGAACCTTTTCTGGACTCATAAAGCTCTCGGATGTTGTTAATACATGAAGTGCACATGTTATACTCCGGAATCTGAGAAGCCTCATAAAACCAGTCACGAAAATCCGAAACAGTAGAGCAGCTGGACAGCGAGTTAGGTAAGGTAAATCGAGCATTGGTCCCTCCAGCAGAGAAGAAAAACCAAGCGTGAGCCCCCTCATACAAATTTCCAATTTGAGCTAACTCCGGGTTAGGGTTACTAACGTAAAGTTGGTCATACCCGAATTGCCTGGCGAATCGCAAGGGCATGTAGGGTTCGATAATGCATTTCTCACTCAATCGAAAGACCGGATAACCTACTCTGATCGTGAGGAGCCAATTGAAAATGCTTGCGCTCAAGGATGAGAAGCCATCGAAGCCCACATCCATAAAACTGGTGCTCTCCTTTTTAGTCCCATCAAAATAGGGTCAGTAGAAAAAAAAACTTCATAATTGTCCTTCAGGGATAAGAGCTGTCTGGCCCAGACTATGTACATGTTTGTCCATGTGGCCAACTCAAGCCTCTGCATTAATGGAACAAAGGTCTCGCTATCTTGAGTGATCCCTATCATCAGCAAGGGGTAATGCAAAACAAACTAGGCCGCTAAGTAAGTGTATGGCACTGGTACACGGGGTTGAGAAGTCTTCTAAATTTTCCTCCCAGCAACGTCCATCTCTCGGACGTCGAGGAATTCGGAAGTCAACGCCCGTAGGCTGATCTGCATGTAGCCTACCATCACAGAAAGGAGACTCACTGGTCTCCCGTGGGCTAAAAGAACGGCTGGGTACACTACCTCAGCCAAGATTGACTCAACCGGCTTCAACAACATTACACACCGTTTCAACCATATCATCAGAAAGCCGACAAGAAGGGCAGCATCGGAGATAGGAGTCGTAGCTTGGTAGTGAAAGTTATTAAACTCAGTATCAGCTTCAAAACCATCCTCTGGGTGCTCATTCTTGTAAACAGCATTATGAGCCTTGATGCGTGCATGGATACTCTTCAAGGAGCTTGCAGCAAGTCGGGTCACAACAACATCCTTCTGACTCAAGTTCTGAAAGAGATAGTTTGCCCAGGAAATGTGCATGACGCCTCCTCCGCGTAATCCAACTACTTGGGCACAAATCTGAAAGTGGCACATCACTTCCTAGAACGTCGCATACACTTCTAGATGTGCTGCTCTCAAGATAAAGAGCTCTTCTATAGTAGGGATGAATTCTTCATAGGGCATCTTGCCGAGTGGCAACCCTGATACTGCATTCATCTCATGGAGAGCGAAGCCCAGCTCTCCAACGGGTGTGAATAATGTACATCTATCTAGATTGTACCGCTCCAGCATAGTGAAGAAGTTGGGATAGTTCTGAACAATCCCATATCTGGTGGCCAACACCGGAATGGTGAGGCCAGACTAAGCAAGTGGCTCCTAAAGGTCTTCAAGAACAAAATCACCATTCGAGTCCACCAACCCCCTTCTCCTGAATATACCCATCTAGGGGACCTGAAAGCTTGGGGATGGAATTCACCCCAGGCAGTATTGAATTGGCAGATGAAAACGTTCACCGGAAGGGGCATCTCTTGAGTGAGATCTTTTTTCTTAAATCTACCAGGTCTCAGGACCTTGATTTGTCCATCAATCTGTATACAAGCTCGTCGACTAGATCTAAGAGATATGTTCTCCCTCTCCTTGACAAGGTCAAAAGCCAAACTCCTACGGCAGCTGACACTCAGAAAATAGGAGAGCGGATACATTCTCTTCATGCACGGAAGGAAGAAGAAACGGTCGTTGATTCTTCGTAGCAGTCTGGAGTCTTCCACGTGTATAAGTTCATCATCCACCACTATATGATCTCTAATAAAAACGCTAGCTTTATGAATTGGTCATGGTCTGTCGACGTCTCCATGTCAAGATTGGTGATCAAAATTCTAAGAGTGGAACATCTGGCTTCCATAATCTGGTGCGTCCGCTCTAAATTAGGGAAATTGCATAGTGAAATTATTTTATGGAAACCAAAATCTTCTCCATCATCTAAACCACCAGTGTACCCAAAATGATGATCATGAGAGAGTGACACATTGGGGAAAAGCATTGTAAAACAAAAAGCAGGAGTTAGTAGCTAAAGCAAGTTACTGATATAAGTCTAAAAGACTAATTTCAAACGTAGAATATAAGTCTAAAAGACTAATTTCAAACGCAGAAGTCAAAACACCCGCGTTTTCGATCTCAAATGCAGAGGTCAAAACACCTGCATTTTCGATCTCAAATGCAGAGGTCAAAACACCTGCATTTTCGATCTCAAATGCAAAAGTCAAGACCCGCATTTTCAATCTCAAATGCAAGGGATCAAGACCCACGTTGTTAGTTTTAAACACAAACGTCAAAATTTGTGTTCCAATCTTAAAACGCATAGATCAACCATGCGTTTCACAATTAACGCAGAGGCTTATCTCCACGTTTCAATTAGAAGAAGACGAATCATCTTCTTCATTGTCATCGACTCAAAACCTATCTAGGGTTAAAAGAAACTTATCGAAACAAGTTGATATGTCCTCGCTTACTATAGCAAGCAGGCTCATGCGGCGGCAGCGGTGACGGCGTGGCCATAGAGGTAGGAACACCGCTAGCGTCCTTAACCGGTGGTGTTTCCAAAGTCATCCCTGTGACTTTCTTCGAACCAGAGCTCATCCTCCTTGGCGCCATTATCGTCAGTGGTTGGAGATGGGTGAAGATCATCGAAAACCTCAAAAGAAAATGAGGACTCTCGTTCGAAAGTTGAGACGAAGCTGAAGAATTAAGTAATTCTTAATTCAACCCCAAAAATGATCTATTTATAAACAGCACCCAAGCTGTTAATTCAGCGCGGAATTCTAGAATAGAATCCCAACCACCTGAAACACAATTTTAGCATTATATGATAAGGCGGTTAGCCTTCTTAAACGCAATGCTCATGGCTGCGTTCTAACTCGTAAAAGCCAGGCATAACCCTTCATTTTTAACTCTAAAACATAGAGTTAGACCAGCATTTCAAGCCTCGAACGCGTGTGTCGACTCTACGTTTCAAGTAATCAAATGCAAAACTCACTTTTACATTTCAGATCTCAAACGATGGGTTCAACCCGTGTTTCCAACGTAATAATTACTCTCATGAAAGTCATATATCATAATTACTCTCATGAAAGTCATATATCACAAACTCTTTTGACAGAGTGTTGTCAAAACTTCTGTGCACCTTCAACAGGGTCCAAGCCATATCAGCTGGCAAAATTCCCTAATGTCGTCAAATTAACATTACACTTATGATGACCATCATCCCCGCAGAGTTTGGATTCAGCTTGCATCACCCCCGATATGACCATAATTCCTCTGTCAAAATCAACTTATTGACTCTCATCAACAGAGCGATAAGTCCCCAAAGTGGCTCAAATTATAATCAATTTATTAACTCTCTTCAACAGAATAATAAATAACTAATTTAGTAACTCCCTTTAACAGAGTGATAAGTTTTTCAAATCTTGTTCAAGTCACAAGTACCAAAATTCATCATTTCTGATGATAAATTCATTTAGCAATTCTCCCCAGTGAGACGCTAATTTCCAAAATCTCGTTCAAATCGCAAGTAATTAAATTTCTGTCATGTTAATATCACACCTATGACAATCAACTTATCGACTCTCTCCAATAGAGCGATAAGTCCTTAAAGTTGCTCTGACCACAATAAATTCCTGTCATGTTAATATGACACCTCTGACAATCAACTTATTGACTCTCTCCAATAGAGCGATAAGTCCTCAAAGTTACTCCGATCGTAATAAATTTCTGTCACGTTAATATCACACATCTGATAATCAACTTATCAATCTTCATCAATAGGATGATAAGTCCTCAAAGTTGCCCTGATCGTATCTTTTCTCGGTCACGTTAATATTACTCCTCGGACAATTAAAACCACTTATCAATCCTCTTCAATAGGATGATAAGTCCACAAATCACTGTTACATTAACACCATACCTCTAACAGTTAAAACCACCCTTCCAACTGGTTATTCTTTTGCATAGGAGTAACAAGTATTCATAAAATCCCCAGCGGATTAAACTTTTCTAGAATTACCCTGAGTGGTAATAAAGAAAAGAAAATTTCTGACTTTCACTCTAAGTGAAAATTCACGCCACGTTAATATTACACCTCTGGCGCTTATAAGTTTCTTTTAGTATTTTAAGTGAAAACGTAACACAGGAAGAAACAAACTTGTTAATTCTTTTCATGAGAATGACAATCGTTCAGTACAACTCTAAGGGTTTGATAATTTTTAAACAGAATATCAAGTCCGGGAGCCAATAAACATTCCCAGCAGATTGAAATTTTCTTGAATTATCTTAAATGATAATAAAGAAAAGTGTTAAATCTCACTTTATGTAGGAAATTATGCTAAGTTAAAACCACACATCTGGTATTTTCAATTATATTTTTTATTGTTTCAAGTCAGAATATGACACACAAAAGAAATAGTGAAAAACTAAAATAGTATCACTTTTTATTCAAAATTAAAAGGAAGTGATACAAGATAATATTGTTCTTGTCAAAAGAATGATACAAAATTTTTTTTGTTAAAGTTCAAGGCTCCATCAAGTGCATAGATGCGAGTTGGGACTTGATATCGGAGAGCTTCTCCTCGTGGATAGCTCACACCATCCCTTCAGCTCTTCTCTAGAGCTCATCTTCCTTGGGAACCGCAGCAACAACTTCTTTCTTAGCCTCTTCAAGAGCTTGGACTTCTTTATGATAATTCACAAGAGTTTCTGTAGAGGCTGAGTGTGGTCGTGATATCTTCATCTTGAGCAAATTGAGCCTTCTGCCAGACCAATTCTGCTTGTAAGTGAACAATGACCTCTTCAGTTTGTCTGATCCTTTAGCGAGCAGCCTCTAAAGCAGTCGTTGAAATACTCAGCTCCTCTTGCTTTTGAACACTTTGCTTCTGCAAATGTACGACTCGGGGTTCTTTCTCAAATAAGCCCTGCTGAATTATTTCATACTGTTTCGCCTCTTTAGTTTGGATATCAACAAAAGTCAATGTAATCTGAGCTCTGATATCCACACGCCCCAAGTCTTCTAAAGCTTTTAATTTCTCTTCTAAGCGAGTGACGGCCTCTGAGCAACGTTCAACACATTGAACGTCACCCACGTATTTGACTCCATTCAGACTATTTGTTAAAAGAGGCCTAAAAGACTCAAAGGTTCCCCGACCGACAGTGATGATCTCAACCACCTTTTCATCACTTTTTAAATGGCCAAGAGAGATCTTGAGCAGGTCAGGAGTATCCACCGGGCTTAAAGAAGCAACGGGAGATGGCACCAAGGTCCTCAAAGTCGCAGAGCTAAGCAGGAAGTGAGCGGGCGATTTTGGTGTGGTGGCCAGAGACTAGATATTGATGTCCAACTATGAAGGACTCAACGTAAGAGCCATTCCGCTACTTAAGATGAACTTGGGACACTTACGGTCTCCGTTAGGGTGAGAGAAATTGTCAACAATGTTGCCGACGGAGGAGTTGTCATCGAAAGCTCCAATGATGGTTGTTCTAGCAAAGGGGTTATTGTTTGCACAAGTTGCTGCTCTGGAGGAGGAGTAACAGCTATGGTCCCAAGAGTTGGTGAACTTGCATGCGAAAATGGTCGGAACGCAGAAGGAAAATGCATGGGGACTCAAAATAAAACATTCTTACCAGTTGGAGAGATAGGAATATAACTTGATGCTTTATTTGAAGTAGCCCCTTGGCGTATCATCAAAATCAATGCATTTATCCAAAGAGTCTTCTTCACTAACATCATCGTCGGTGTCATCGCCGATGTTGTCACCTCCTACATCATCATCAACCTCATCACCACCACCTCCCGAAGAACTCTCATAATCCACTCTCTCCTAATCACCTGCTGCCAAATGTTTAGGTGAGTCCATGGTGGTAGTTGGCTTGGATATGATCCCCGTTGTAGGGCTAAGTCTTGTGTCCCCCATTGATGGTATTAATGCTGAAGCGGAGGGAGATTGAGTTCCGCTGAGCTTTTTAGGTTCAGCCATTATAGATTCATCCATAGAAGGCCTAACTTCTTCAACTGGAGCTGTAGGATCCGTTGTAGGGACAGATTCTACATCCCCTATAAGTGATTCATCCACACCTTCTTATTCATTCGGTGGATGAACCAAAGAGGCGGGACCTCTGAGAGCTGGGCTAACTGAAGGAAGCCCAAATTGATGCGAGAACTTCATAGCAGTTGACTCTCATTCTTCTTCCTCCGCATGCCATGCTTTACGAGCATCTTGCATAAGTTTAGAAGTGGGAGGCTCAAGTGCTAATTTGCAACGAGCTCGCTTCTCATATTCACCCTCTTCAGTTGGATCAAGGACTCTTTTTCCACCAGCACTCTTGATCCGGGTTCTGACCTTTGAAGGCTCCATCTCATGAGTCTCAGGTATCTTAGGTTCTTCTCCTTAAGCTCCTTCTGGTGCCTATCTTCTTTCTTCCTCAACAATCACCTTCTCGTAAGATAAGTACTCACTAACTCCCTATGTGTGAGACTTTTTGACACTCCTCTTCAGATCACACCACTTTCGAATAACCTTCAGGAAAGAAGTATTCATCTTGTACTCAGGGATTTGTGAAACAGCCTGGTACCAAGTGCAAAAGCTCAAGGAAGTATAGGCATTTGGCATCTTATGTTGCAACTTGAACATGGCTCCTGTGCAGCCTGCCACTGAGTAATACCAGGCTCTTGCCCCTTCATATATATTGCCCGTAAATGTAAGATCAGGGTTGGGGTTCCCGATGTATATTTGATCGTATCCAAATTGTTGGGAGAAACGATATGGCTGGTAAGGCTCGATGAAGCACTTTTTCCCTTGCCTGAAAACAAGATAGCCTGGGCGTATGTTGATAAGCCACCAGAAAGCGTATCTGCTAAGAGTGGTGAATGAATTATGCCTTGGAGTGTCCCGATGTACTTCCCCATATGCACCACCTTCAAAATTGAGAAAGCTACAAGTAACCTCATAAGTAAAATCTCACCTTAATATCTCTCAAAACTTCACATGGTACCAACCAACCCACCGAGCTATCTCTAGTCATTGGACGAGAGGGGTTGAGGTATTGCTCGATGCAGGCGTCGACATTAGGCTAGGGCAGTGTAGCACGAACCATGATACCAAGTAGATATATGGCATAGGCACTCGAGGAGTAGGAGTCTGAATAATGGTCTTCCTACCTGATTCCACTTTCTTGACTGTGATGAACTTAGAGGCTAACTCTGGAAGGCCACTCTACAGACAGCACACATGGCCGAAAGAAGTTTCAGAGGTCGTCCGTATACCAGGAGAACTGCTGGATATAACACCTCCACTGTAATGGCATATATAGGTCTGGTAGGCACCACACAACATTTTAAGCATAGCGTGAGGAAGCCGGCAAACAGAGCCATATCAAATATTAGGATCTCCGCCTGATAATGAAAGCTTTCCAATACAGTATATGCAAGAAAGACATCTTCCTTAGCTTCACAAGTGTAGTGGGCAGTAGCATCATTAATGCGCTCATTGATTTCTTCAAGTGTGCTGGGAGCCATGCGAGTCACCTCCGCATTCTTATCAAACAAGTTTTGGAAGAGGTACTCAGCCCACTGTCCCTATTTAACATCACTTCCTCGTTTACCAGTAATCTGAGCACATATCTGAAAATGACACAATAACTCCCAGTAAGTATCATAGATCTCTGGAGCACCATTTTTCAAAATTTCTAACTCCCTATTCCCAGGAACGAACTCTTCATAAGGCAGTTCTTCAAAGGATAGTCCTGAAATTTCAAACATTTCATGGCGTACAAAGTCTAACTCCCCAACAGGAGTGAAAAATTGTTGGTATGAGGATTGTAGAATTTCAGCATGGCAAAAAGGTCGATGTAGTTTGGAGAAATCACGTATGGAGTAGCTAATATCGGGGTTCTCAGTTCAGAAATTCTAAGAGGCTCTTCCAATTCCTCCAGAATAAAATTTACCAATTGGGCCTACCATTCTGTCTCGCTAGAATGTACCCATGTCGGAGCCCTAAAGTCATGGACGGGGAATTATCCCTGTACAGATATAAACTTCCTGACGAACATATTCGCCAGCTTGGCAGATTCACCAACAAGGTGGTCCTTCTTAACTGAACCAGGCTTCAAAGTCACAAATTGATTGAAGCCAGCTGGGTGAACACTACGATAGGTAATGTGTCCAGTAGCGACACCACCCTATTCCTGGACGAGGTCCCAATCCATGGATCATGGAATAGAAGCACACTGATAGTAAGAAATCGGCCACATCTTCTCCAGGTTCGGTAGAAAAAGGCGACGATTATTGATAGTCCATAGCCACTTGTAGTTGCCGTCAAACATTCACTTCGGGTCCATCTTAACAGAATCTCCAAAAAGGAATGCTGGTTTCTTTAAAACTTTGCACTCTATTGTCTCAAGCTTCGCATCTGTAACTAGGGACCTGATCTGATGGTCTCGTGGTATGCTTGAGTGATGAGTTTTGCTCGTTCCTTGTATCCTGGAATATTGGATATTCCAAGTGAAAGTTGAAGAGTGTATTTTTATCTGCACCCCTTATGTGACCGAAGTAATAATTAAAGGAAAGAGATTCATTAGAGTAACACACTGCACAAAACGAGATGAAAGTCAGTATAAAAAATAACATAAAAATTCTAAGAAGGCTTAGTCAAAACGCAGGGAATAATCTTGCATTCTACATGACAAACGCAAGGGTCAAACCCACGTTCCAAATTCAAAAAAAAATGCAAAGGTAAATCCAACATTCCAAGCGATAAACACAGGGTCGAAACCTAGCATGTCAAACTCAAAATGCAGGTTAAACCCAGCATTTCAAACTCAAAACGCAGGGTCAAAACCCAACAATTCAAATCTGGAACGCAAGAATTGATCACGTGTTTCAATTTAAAAAAACGCAGAAGTTTTACGCCCTGCATTCCTATGGCTAAACTCGAGTTTTCACTCTACGTTAATTGTTCAGAACTTATCGAAACATGTTATTCGGGTCTCCAACTTACCACTGGTCGGAGGAGTCGACAGCGGCAACGCAGTCGCCTGAGCACCGCTGGCAACCTCAGCCGCCGACGCACCCTAAACCACTATTGGTTTCTGAGATTTGGAAGCGGTTTTCTTCTTGGGAGTCATTTCAATCTCGTCGGAGAAGATGAACGAGCTTGCCAGAGAAGAATGAACGAAGATCTTCATTGGGTTCGCTGGAGAAGATGAACAGGACGCCTGTTGAGTTCGCTGAAGAAAACAAAAAAGTCGAATGAATTTTGATTTGACCTTTGGCGGTCTATTTTATAGATAGCTAGAGCTGTCAAACCGGAGCAGGATTTTAGACGAAAATCCCACCAGTTTTGAGCTGGTTAGACTGCTAAATGCAAGGGTTAATCCTGCATTTCAAGATTCCAAACGCAAAGTTTAACCCTACGTTTCATCTTTCAAACGTCTGGTTTAACCCTGCATTTCAGCTTCCAAATGCAACCCTACATTTTAGCTTTCAAACGTCAGGTTTAACCCTGTGTTTCAGCTTCCAAACGCAAGGTGTAACCCTACGTTTTGAGTTTTAAACGCGAAGGACCAATGCTGCGTTTCAGCTTTCAAATGTTAGGCTTTTCCGATTAACCCTCATGTTGAGCTGCCACTGCCATTAGAGTTATTGTACAGAGAAGCTAACAATGGCCATCAAGGTGACGAAAGCCGAGAAGAAATTGATTTACAACAAGAAGCTATGCAGCCTCTTAGACAAGTGCAAACAGGTTATAATCGATATCACTGATAATATCGAGCTCGTTCCTTCGCACAACTCTTCCTTTCAATGGCTTAACATTCCTACTAAGATTAACAAGGATATTGTTGAAATCATTACCCTTGATGAGCTGATCAAGAAAAGAGACAAGGCGAGTCCTCTAAAATTATCATTTTGGCCAATTTTGGCAACGCTTTGGATGTTCATCAGTACCTACAATGATCATTTTAGTCAAATTTGGGCTGTGTGTTGGGTGTTCATCAATACCTACAAGGATCATTTTAGCCAAATTTAGGCTGCACTTTGGGTGTTCATCAATTACTACAAGGATCATTCTGGTCAAATTTGAGCTGCGTCTCACATATTCATCGAAGTCTACGTATTAAATATCATAGCGGGTTATTATTAATAACGGCAAAATTCATGTCTTACATGCATGGGAATTTTGTCTCGATCCCTAATTAGAGATATGTCGACACCTAACACGCGTCGCCGGTTAGTCTTTTTCCCATAAAAACGACAAAGCCTATGTATTCAATAGCATAACACTAAGCCCAAAAGAGTTTATTCTTTTAGCACAACGTTACATATGAAATGGTTAGATAATTCACATGCAGATCACCAGCATACGGGTACTGTGCAGCAAAATTCCACAATCAGGTTCATGATACCTTCAAAATAGATATAGTGAACCATCATTCAATAACAGGTCTCAAACCAATTTGGGGATCCAAAGTATTCTAAAAATTTATTCTAGTCAACCGCAGACTTTCGAAAACTTTGGAGGGGGTTCTGTAGGCTGTCTAAAAACTACTATAGATAACTGATCCCCATCAAACACTAATTAATGAATGAAGGCTATAATTAGAAGATTTTCACGTAGATTAAGAAAGTTTACAATTCAACGACCTTCACGACAACCGATGAAAGCTCTGATTCAACAAGTCTTCACAATCAACAGCGAGAGTTACAGTCTGAGGACTCTCACATTTCAAGTAGATAAAGCAAAGTTTACAAAACGACTATCTTTGTAATGCTCTGACAGAAGAGCTTACAAGTCAACAACCTCTTCAGTCTAAGACACAGTACTCATCTCTGCATCCTAGAAATGAAATGCAAGTGGCCGCATTTTGAAGTCAAAGAAATGCAACCACTGCGTAACTAACTGTCAACGCAGCTCAAATCCAGCTGTGTTATACCAACGCAGCTTCAAAATACTACAAACGCTGCAAACGCAGCTTCCAACCGCTTTTACGGAGAGCTTAGATCTTAGCTTGAAACCGATTTCAGTTAAACTAAGTAACTCTTTTACAGAGTTTTAAACTCGCTTTGAGTTCTTAAACTCGTTAAGAGTTATTCTTAAACTTGCCACGCAAGTTCTTCTCGACATCCATCAGGAAGAAACCATGTTCCAATGAAGTGAAACGTTCGGATCGTCAACGGAAAGCAAACTCGACGCGAGCATTCGAGGAAGGCATATCAACACCAGAAGAACCCAGTTTTAAACAAAAGAAAGGATCTCCATCGATCTTTCTCTCCTTTGTAAATCGGGAAATCGATCGAGAAGATTGTAATTTCTTTTTCTAAGCCAGTTAGAGAGAAATTTACATTGAGAGAATTGTAATTAATTCTTTTTCTAAGTCTGTTAGAGAGAATACTACAAATTTATTTTCTCAATTTCTTCTTTTAATTTTCCTAACAAACAATGATACATATTAACTGCATGATGTAGTACCTAAAAGTATGTGAGTTATGTGGCCAATGTTTGTGGGTCACTGTGCGTGATAAATTTCATGAATGTTTAAAAAATGCTATGTTAATGAATGTTAAAAAAATGCTATGTTAGTACCTTCTGTTATGTAAATGTGAGAATATTTCTTTCAATATTTCTGTGACATTCACATGCCAATTTTAGATTATTTTTTGTTATTTTTAATATTTGTTAAGTTTACTATTAAACTTAGCCTAATTCTAGTTTAAAATAAAATTCGAATAGGTTTAATAGTAAATCTAACAAAAATTAAAGTTTGTGTTTTTACAAATCATCCTTAACATAGTTATGCCCTTAACTATGCAAAGATTGATATAGGAGAGAAGGTGGATCAATCTTAGGCTCTAACCCAACTAAAGATAGTTGTCAAAATGTAGCTCACATTAAAAAAAAAAAATCTAAAATAAACACGTCCGCATCACGTGAAAATATTCAAAGAATAGTCTCACATTTGCATAATAAAAGACAATAAAATGTCAGTTCAAAAAACGTTATGGTATATGTGTTTATATGTGTTGTCAAAACCAGTAAGGATATATGTAAGCAAAAATAGAAGAAATTATAAGGTATTTAAGTGCTAATTAGCCATGTTTAAATTGTATTTTCTTTTCTAGAACAAATTGGAGCATAATATTACTATAAGGATGGTAAATGATACTACTTGAGCCGTTAGGATTCAAATATGGATATTGAATATCTATATCAGTCACATGCATACATATATCGCATAAGGATATAGATCCAAATAAGTATAGAAAAATTCAGATTTCTATTTGGATATCAAAGTACGCCTGTCAATCAAATAGTTGAATATTTATTTTGATATTAGATATGAATATTATAAGGCATCATTTTGGTGATCCAAAAATCTAACCTTATAATTTGATATTGCGTTAAACAATTATTTTCCGACTCAGATTTGAGAAATTTATTTTCCTTATCATGACAAATGATCTCAATGCTTTTGAGTCGTATTTGTATTATTACATTCCTACATCTAGGTATGCCTTAATCCAGTCCTTACCCCAATTCAAATTGATGCTTACAAAGTACGAAAAATCTCTCTATTGAATCATACATGCATTTATATATACGCAATGAATAAATACATATACGTATATAATAACTGTCATATATCTGTTTAAATAATTAGCTCTTTGTTTGTACGCGTGGAAGATATGAGGTGGTTGGCTAGAGGAGGACAAAAGAAAAGCACGCAAAATGAGATCAAAAAAATTACAAACAAAGAGATAAGTGGTTGTTGAGCCCTCGGGTGGTTGTCTAAAGAAAAACAAAGAAGCAAAACCGTATAGAAAGAAAGGGAGTAAAAGATTTTTCTATATTAGTCCCTCAACTTTAATATTTTGAATTAGTACTAAAAATCATTTACATTGCCTCCCCCAGTTTTTATACCTTCATATGCTACTCTTGATTAAAGATTCTAATTTGAAATAACTCGTAAGAATTAAGAGAATTTATAGAAATTTCAATAATTTGGAGACTAATTTGAAATACTAGCAAGTCTCGTAATAGTTGTTTTGATGATTTGAGGACTAATTTTGGAAAATTAAAAACCTATGGGACTAATTTGTTAAAAAAAACAGATAAAACTTCACGGAAATTGAGATAAATAAGAAAGCTGTTGGATTCCCGCTTGTTGTAAAAAAAGAAAACGAGGAACCAAAACAGTGAAAAAGAAAGGAAAGAAAAATAAAAGACGCAGAAAAACTTCAACGAGGCTGAATCCATAATTTGTTCCCGAACTGCCCCTACTTATTACCCTAGTTGCTAATCTTCTTCAAAAGTTTGTTCCCAATTTGACCCCGCTCGCCACCCGCCCTCTCTCGGGTGTGGTGGTGGAGCCCATCTCTGCCTCGCTGGCCCTGAGCCCTTCCTTCTTGTTTTTTAATGGGTTTTGTCTCCTCATCCTTTTTAGAGAGAGAAAATGCCTCTTTTTTAGAGAGAGAGGAGTTTGTTCTTTTCTTATTTTTTTTTCCTCCCCAAATCTCCACAGTCGGCCGTTTGATTCCTGAACAAGAACCCACCATTTTCCTCTCTTGGAAACTACAGATCTGCGTCTAAGGTCAGATCTTGCTGTCTCTTTTCTTCTGTAATGTAGAAATTTTGTTTTTTTGGGTTTTTGATGGGTTTATTTTGATGTGCTTTTTATTATTTATATTTTGGTGTAATTGAATACAACGAAGGTAATTAATCAGTTTTCTGATTTATTTCTATATGAAAATCTCATCATGTACTTGATTAACTTAGTCCCCAAAGAAACTGATCTCCTTTTCTATTTGATCTACTGATTAATTAATCATGCTCCTTTTTTGATCGTTACCTTTTTTGACTTAATTTTAGTAGAATAAAGTCAGGACGGTGCGTCCATTTTGACCAAGAATCTCTCTGCAGCTTCTCTTGATCTTCCTATAAATCTTGACGAAAGGGGAGAACTTGCATTTTCAAATAATCAATCACTGTTTCTCAGTAAAAACCATTAAATGTCGAGAACACGGCGGCGGTCTTGGGTGAGATGAGGAGGGATGTTGGCAGCGTTGATGAACTTGCTTCGGTCCTGTTGGCGGCCCTCGTCATCGGACCGATACGTGCACACTGGTTCTGATGCTGTAGGTCGACAAGATGGGCTCCTTTGGTACAAAGATTGTGGGCAGCATGTTAATGGAGAGTTCTCGATGGCGGTTGTCCAAGCTAACAACTTGCTTGAGGATCAGAGTCAGATTGAGTCGGGTGCGCTGAGTTTTCTTGATTCTGGACCATATGGAACGTTCATTGGTGTCTATGATGGGCATGGTGGTCCAGAGACGTCTCGTTATATCAATGATCATCTCTTTAATCATCTTAAAAGTAAGTTTCTAACCCATGAATGATTTGATTAGTGATGTGGTCGTTTTGATGATTCACCATTATATAGTTTGAGTAGTTTTTCATCTTTGTTCTGTGATTAGTAATTTGTGATTAACTGAAGTGGTGCACATTTTGGTGTTCTCTCTGAGAAATTACCCAATGCACCCTGTCCTTAGCATTAATATTGTACCAAAAGGATATCGAACAAATTTTGGTTAAAAGGATATTGATCCTTGGGTCAGTACACAAATCCAAGTTCAGTGATCAAACGGTCGATTTCACTTTGCTGCAACATTAATGTCAGGTATCGTCAGTATTGGATACTTTCTCAATATCTGTAATGATGTGGCTTCATACAACCTAACTTTGATTTAGTTAATCTTCTGTACCATAGATAGACCTGGGTTTAATCTTTGATTGGAATTTGATGGAATCTGTTATCTGTAATATGCCAGCCATTTGATGTTCTTCAAACAATTGTATTGGTGCATGATTCTCACAAACTATTTTTCAAGCTTTGGAGAGGATTAACTATGAACTGTTAATGTTTTCTTAAGTTCCATTATATATGCTTTTCCAATCAAAGTGGTTCTTTCAGGATTACCTTCCTATTAGAGTTTCATTGTAACCTAAGTTGCATGGAAACGGGCACGGGTATTGGTACGGATGCGGATACGGGTACGGGACATGGCAAAACTATAAAATGTTGGGTATGGGGACATGACTATATATATATATATATATATATATATATATATATA
>BQKN01064742.1:527684-546319 GCA_022839385.1 Asparagus kiusianus
GGGGGGGGGGCGGTTGTTACTTTGTTTTGTTGCAATGCTGTAAGCTTCCTTCACTATGGCCTGGTATACTCAATGTTTCTTTGCTTTTACTTTCTTTTTATATTACAGGGAAGTGCTCGAAGGCTTGTGAAAGCCGCGCTTCAAGAAGCAGCGAAGAAGAGAGAGATGAGGTACTCTGACCTGAAGAAGATTGATCGAGGGGTCCGCCGCCATTTCCACGACGACATAACCGTCGTTGTCGTATTCCTTGACTCAAACCTCATTAGCCGTGCCAGCACGACGCGGTCTCCAACTCTCTCGGTAAGGGGAGGCGGGGTCAATCTCCCCTCAAACTCTCTTGCACCTTGCTCAACACCAACAGACGGTAACTCTTGATAAAATAGGAAGGTAAGAGCGCAGTTTATGATGGAGTTGTTTTTAATCTGCAGGATACTGAAACCTTGCTAAAGAATCAGGTTGTCTATGTTATAATATGTTAGTCTTATAAAGTAGAAACCATAAGGTAGTTATTTATTAGGAATTTTAATTTTTTTTCTTTTTTTAGAAGCTTTTTCGTTCCTCTTTTTTTTTTTCTTTTTTTTGTAAATTCTTGTGGGACTATAATCCTTTGCAATCTAATCGTTCTTTCTTCTTTCGGAGTATTTCTCAACTCTGTTACATTTGTTGCAAATACGTATCTCTACGGATAACTTGGGAAAAGAAAAGATTGCTGGACTCAGCGCAGGCTGAAATAAGAAATGTACTTATTTTTAAATGATTATTATTTGTTCGTTTGTTAGGTGCGTAATGTTACAGTTATTGCGTGATTAGTAACCTATTCTCAAATCTATGCGTATCTTTCCCTTAACAAGCAAGTTGCTGTTACAAATGATTGGAAGTTTTATATCTGGGTTGCTAGTTCTTTGTTTGTTTGGTTTATATTTTCCAGCTTACTTTTGTTTTCCTTTTATTATTTTTTTAAAAGTCCCGTATCACGGTAGTAGGAATATCTTGGTCTAAATACACTTTGAGTTCTCACTGGTTTTCGGGGTGGCTCTTCGCAATATTTTTCTGGTATATGCAATGCGTTTGCTTCTTGTAGCTCTTGGTATCTAGAATCGTCCCATTTTACGTTTCCTATCAAATAATATTGGGTGATCGTAATATAAGACCCTAGGAGATCCTATTCAATATTAGGAAACCTCTCGTCGTTATCTTTTAATTGATCATGGGGAGAGAACCATAGGTGTCGACATAGGAGCTAAACTTAGAACTATTTTTTCCCCCACTGGATTCCTATTTGTAATTTGGTACTACCTAACAATTCCTTGAGAAAGAAAGGGGGAAAACACCTAAATTGAGGGTGGAGGATGCATTGCACGAAAGCAGCAGTTGTTTAAATTTCAAATAATAATAATAATAATAATAATAATTATTTGCAAATTACAGCTAGGGAGTCCATTGAGAAAGTTCAAGTGTAAGAGGATCACTGCAAAGTTCAAGGGGGGTTAATTGAGAACAAAATGTTCCATAGGGTTATGCACAAAGCCACCAGAGATAGGAGGTTAATTGAGACAAAAATGTTCCACAGGATCACCGCAAAAAGATTTATCTCAAGAACGTATTAATTATTTGCAAATTACAGTTAAGGAGTCCGTTGAGAAAGTTTTAAGTTTAAGATGATCACTGCAAAAGTTCATAGGGGGTTAATTGAGACAAATATGTTCTATAGGGTTATGCGCAAAGCCCCCAAAGATAGGAGGCCTCTTATGCGAAATTAACACTTTTCATAACATCGTCTCATAACTTGATTGAGTTGCATAACGGTTACCAGTGATATTTTTATAGTTTACCAATACTCTACTTACTTTCTGATAATGGTGATCATTTGTTTGATATAACGCCAATTAAGAAAAAAAAATTGTGGGACATACTTCAAAGTCAGGAGCCTGCGGAGTCAGGACCTGTTTGGATGAGGTATTTTGCCTCGAAAATTAGGAGGAAAGCTGACAAAATGGTAGCTTTTTGTCAGCTTTTCCCCAAAATCGCCTCTTTAAGAAGCGATTTTGGGGGAAAGCTGTCAAAAAACTGCCATTTTGATAGTTTTTCTCCTAATTTTCGGAGCAAAATACTCCATCCAAACGCCCCCTTAGGAGAAAAATTATTGCCCTTGTACATTCACCATGCCTAGGACAGTAAACGACCATCATTTACGACCTATGTCGCTTGAGCTCGTTTATAGAGGAAGGTGGAACAGTGCCCATCAAGGAGAAATTCAATCCCATTCTCAAAACATCCTTGATGTGTTGAGTTGGCTCATAGTTTGGTACCACTTGATTGGGTGTAGTGCATTAAAAATGAAATTGATGTGATATTGACATGCCATTATGCTAGAGTGTACTGTGTGTACCCTCGAATAATTTATAGGCAACGGACCCATTGTTGGTGGTATAACTCGCCACTCTAGAGTTCAGATGGGATTTAAAGGGGGAAGAAAAAAATCAACTCTTTCTTAACCAGATTAGTGGGTACAAAGGACATTCTTCTATTAAAAGGCTGGAATGGAGATGTTATCTGTTCTTTTTGTGGGATAGAATCGGAATCCGGAGAACATTTGTTCTTTTCATGTCCTATATCAAAGAGAGTTTGGCAACACTTCATGTGCTACTTCTTACCTTTCACATGACCAAATACTTTGGATAAGCTTGTGTATATACTAGAAGATCTGAGAGGGATAGAAGGACTTCTTTGGAGAAGCATTTTTGCCTCTGTCTGTTGGAGCTTATGGTCCTTGAGAAATAAATGCATTTTTGATCAAGTTCATTTTTCTATCAAATCTATTATTAACTTGGTAATATCGGGTCTAAATGATTGGGCAGGCTATGGAAGTGGAGCGGTAGCATATAAGGTTAAAGCAAAGTTGGAAGAAGAGCCGATTCGAAGGAGCACATAATTATCTACAAGTGATGGGATTGTGAATGTCTCTTTTGGTTTTAACAGTATATAAAATACTTTTGTAGTATTAGTTTTTTGTTTTCTATTGGGTTATAGAAAATTTAGTTTCTTGTTACTATATATATGACTGGCTTTGGTTCTCTCTTATATCTATGTCAACGGTGAATGACGGTAAGGTCCTCTCTTCACCTTCATGGATGTTTGATAGAAGAAAGTCATATATCACTAATATTGAGAAACTATCTTTTCTATCTTCCAATGCTTGGATACAGTTCGTATCCTTTTTTTTGTATCTATCCTTTTGATTAATACAAATAACAGGGTATATCCCTTGTTTTCTCTCAAAAAAAAAAATGTGATTACGAAGCTAAGTTGCGTTATACTCGGTCCAATTTTTATTGATTTATTTTCTCTCTCTTACCAATATTAGGATGAAGTTTTACTGTGGTACTTATAGAGACCTCGAAGTTGAGGTCAGCTAGTAAAACATGTGAGCGTAAAAAGAGACCACGAGTAGGAAGCCATTCCCATCAGGGACCTTCTTTCATGCAATACAATAGAAAAAGCCCAAAAATAGAGTCTACGATGAGGTAAATTAACTCAAGTTAATTTTCTGTAATGGGTTTATTGTTTGTCGTAAAATGGATTTCAAAATTTGTATTAACGAGTTGTTTGTTACAAATCGAAATCGATTTTATATAGAAGCGGAGAGAATGAATCTAGTCTCTCATTGTTTAACGTGGGTTCTTTAGAGCTTGTCTTGTGTAAGCGAAGCTAAGTTGTTTAGGCGAACTTAGCTACGCTGGCGAAGTAGGCGAGCTAAGCAATCAGACGAGCTTAGCTAAATTGTAGGCGAAGTTTGATCATGTAGGCGAACTTCGTTCAAGCGAGCTTAACTCATAGGCGAAGTCAAGCATTCAGGCGAACTTAGTTCCTTTTAGGCGAAGCTCAATGCTCAGGCGGGCTTCACTTCGCCTGTGAAGTCAAGCGTTCAGGCGAACTTGACTTGACCTATTTGATTTAGACGAACAAGACAAACGAGCTTTGTTCTTGTGAGCTTAGATGCTCAGGCGAAGTCTTGCAGGCGAATTCCTGAATTTTGGGATAAAGGTAATTTTATTTGTCTACAAAACCCCCTTTAAAATTTTCAGACCCGAATCAAGTTGCTTCGGGTCTGGAATACTTTGAATAAAAATGATCATCGTTCATTGGTTCAGGCGAAGAGAGCAGCTTTTCAGCGACCTTGGTCATTTTGGCGAAGATGAGTTCATCAAGCGAACTCAATAGATTTAGCGAGCTAAGTATTCAGCCAAACTTAGCGTGGCAGGTGAGCTTGAATATGTCAAGAGTCTCTAAATTTGAGAGTCTTCAGGCGAGCTTAGCCTTCAGGTGAGCTTCGAGATGTCAGGCGAGCTCTGCAGGTGAGGCTGTGTAGGCGAGCTTGCCTTCGAGCAAGCTTGGATCATGCAGGCGAGCTTCAAGATGTCAGGTGAGCTTGCCTTATGCAAGCGAGCTCTAGAACATGCCACGAAGAACATGTCATAACTTTCAAACCGTAAGTCGGAATTTGATGAATTATATATAAAAATCACATATCTCGACGAGACGGACCCGACCAAACCGACTCAAAGGGTTCAGTTTGCCTCCGTTCATTTTGCCAAATTCCTTCCGATTTGAGAGATATTAGCATTTTCCCATTTTTTGCTATTTCGGGCGAGGTTTTAGCAGTCTTATTCTGAACTTCTCTGATAGGAAGTAAAGGTAATTTTTATTACCTACAGAACCCCCTCCAAAGTTTTCAGACCTAAATCAGGCCATATGGGTTCTGGAATACTTTGGATATGAAGACTTGCAAAGTGATCACTGCTCAGATGGAGTGAGGAACCTTCCAACGAGCTCTGTGAAATTGACATATTCACTCATAGCTGATGATCGCCATCTAGGATTTTAAGCAAACCCTCAGCTATCAACGAACTTGATTTGTCTTTACCAACTGCTGTTTGAGTTAGACTAGCCATGCTCTTGCCCTTAGCATGGTAAGTTGTCGAAGAGTTTCTCTTAGGTTTAATGCTAAGATTTCTCCTCTATCATTAGCCATTTGAGGCGTTTGGATTAAGAGCGTAGGAAGCAGTTTAACCTTGTATACCAGTCGGAGGGTATGAATAATATATACTCGTGCACCAGTTGGAGGATAGGAAGTAGTTTCAACTCGTGCACCTGTTGGAGGATAAGAAGCAGTTTTACCCCGTGCACTGGTTGGAGGAAAGGAGTAGCAGTTTATACTTGTATACTTATCGGAATAAAGGGGTAGTTTCACCTCGTGCACAGGTTGGAGGAAATGGAGCAGTTTAGCCTCATGCACCAGTTGGAGGAAAGGGAGCAGTTTAGCCTCTTGCACCAGTGGGAGGATGTCGGGTTATCCTTAGGAGTTTTCTTCAGGAACTTCCCGTCAAAGGTAGAGAACAGTTTAGCCTCGTATACCAGTTGGAGGTTGGCGGATTATCATTAAGAATATTATGGGTAATATCCTTCAGGAACTTCCCGTCAAAGGTAGGAAACTATTTATACTCGTATATCCGTTAGAGTCGGTCGGGTTATCCTTAAGAATGTTGGAGGTTGGCAGGTTATCCTTAAGAATATTATGGATAATATCCTCCGGGAACTTCCCGTCAAAGGTAGGAAGCCGTTTATACTCGTATACCTGTTAGAGTTGGCCGGGTTATCTTTAAGAATATTATGGGTAATATCATCCAGGAACTTTCTGACAAAGGTAGGAAACAGTTTATACTCGTATACCCGTTGGAGTCGGCCGAGTTATCATTAAGAATATTATGGGTAATATCCTTCAGTAACTTCCTAACAAAGGTAGGAAGTAGTTTATACTCGTATACCTATTGGAGTCGGTCGGGTTATCCTTAAGAATATTATGGGTAATGTCCTGCAGAAACTTCCCAACAAAGGTAGAAAACAGTTTATACTCGTATACCTATTGGAGTCGGTCAGGTTATCCTTAAGAATATTATGGGTAATATCCTCCAGGAACTTCCCGACAAAGGTAGGAAATAGTTTATACTCGTATACCCATTGGAGTCTTGAGGAGAAGCTTGTCTTTTCTTAGGGTAAAGATGAACCCTGATTTGTCTTCTCTTGGGGTAAAGACGGACCCTGATTTGTTTTCTCTTGGGGTAAAAATGAGCTCGAAATAGCGGCACATCGCATGGTAGGTCACTATTTGGATAAAGACATATCACTTGGTAGGCTATTATCAACCAACAATGCCTTTTATGGGAAGGACAGTACCAGGGGAATCAAATCATTCAGGGTTTTTTAAGTGTGATGACCGATCGGACAACGATATTTTTGGGAATGACAGTGTCGTCTATCAAAGGTAATCGTTAACGTGATAGGAATTGTCGCGATCCGAGCGACTTTGAGGACTTACCATCCTATTGAAGAGGATTGGTAAGTTGATTGGATTGTCACGATTGGAGCGACTTTGAGGACCTACCATCCTATTGAAGATGATTGATACGTTGACTTTGTCAGATGTGTAGTGTTAAAATGATAGTAGGAGTGGTCCTACTGTCCTATTGGAGAGGATCGATGGGAAAATTTGGAGAAGACTATCAGAGGTAATAGTTAACTTGATAGTTTTACAAGATCCATCATCCAGTTGAATGAGACAGATGGAGAAATGACTATCAGAGGTGACAGTTAACTGTTTTGGGGACCCGCCATCTTATTAGAAAGGTTGGTGAGAGAACTTGGCTTTGGTCCTAACTGTAGGAAGGTTTGACTAGGTGGGAGATGTGGGATGACTCTAACTGTTCAAAGTTTTAGTCGTCCATTTTGAAAGTAGACCTCTTATTTTTGGAAGGAATCGAGAGGGGATTTTGGCTCTAGTCCTAACTGTAGGAAGATTTGACCGAGTGAGAGATGGAAGGAGCATTTTAACCTCATGCTCCAGTGGGAGGGTTTTAATCATTTTGGACATGATCAAACAGCCACAACGGGAGGTTGGCAAGCCGTTTATTGACTCAGGAATTAGTATAACGATGTTGATTAGAATAGTGACATCACATAGTAGAACAAAATTTGACTATCAGAGGTGATGATAGTTAATGTGGGCCTGTTGTCCTGATGATGAGGATCAACGGGGTAATTTAGAGGAGATTTGGCGTAGTATATGGTTTCGCAGAGAAACCGAGACCACCCCCACTCTGGCGAGAATCTGGGTTGAAGGGTAAAGTCACCTTAGTTGAACTCGTGGGAGTTGAAGGATGTAATCCTCTGCTGATACATTTCCCACTCGAGTAGACCGTCTCTACTACGAATAGGTGTGAAGTTGCCGTCGGATGTAGTTCTTCTGGTAATTGACGCATTTAAGCGTCACCGATCATCTTTGGCTAGTAGTAGCCAAGTTTTTGCAGTCAGCCCCACAGTTTGGGTCCGAGTCGGTGAACTCGACAGATGCTATCGTGGGCTTCTGGTGTTTTGAAGCATTGCCCCTCTATTATGAATAGGGTTTGGATGAGGAGGTGGTTTCCACTACTAAGATGTATTGATCATCACCCCCTTGAAATTCATATGGCTCTTTAGTATCCATACGCTTGAGCATGCTCTCGACTTGTTCTCCTTGGCGGATTAAGTCTTTCTATGAATGAGCTATGACAGCGTCCATGTTGGAAAGAATGTTGATGGAGTGATTGTTCAGGCACATCTTAATGAGAGTGGCCTCGGAAATCCGATCATGTGTATGCAGCGATCGGTTCCTGAACCTCTTAACAAAGTTGCTTACAGACTTTGTCTTCCTCTGCTTTACAGCTAGCAGGGTGGCCACAAATACTTTTTTGTCATTGTCGAAGAATCAGGCCATAAAGAGCCTTTTCATGTCCTTCCAGCAGGTGATAGATTCAGGATCCAATCTGCGGAACCAATCAAAAGCGACCCCCTTGAGGGTGTTAATGAATAGTCAAGTCATAATAGGATCATTCCCCATTATGTGTCCAGTTTGTGCCTAGAAGTAATAAATATGATGGGTATGATAACCCTTACCGTTGAATTGTAGGAGGTCCAGTGGCTAAAACTTCGCCGGGCTGGAGACTGTATCCCATTCAATCGGATACGGTCCGACAATCCCCATCTTGTCCATGTGCTTCTGGAGCTTCAAGGTAGTTAATTTCCCAAGTGTTGAACTCAGGCAATCTTGCCTAGACAGGCGAGCTTAGGCCTGTTGGCGAAGTTCAACCATCTGTTTATTCAGACGAGGTTCACGTGGTCGGCGACCTTGAGCCTGTTGGCGAGGTTCAACCTCCAGTTCTTTCAGGCAAGGTTCGCTTGTTTGGCAAACTACCGCTTCTTGCAGGCAGGGTCAAGCTGTTAGGCGAACTTGCCGAGGTCCGCCTGTTTGGCATACTTGAGCTCGCGAGGCTCATTCTGGCGAGGTTCGCCTATTAGGCGAGTTTGCATCTATTGGTGAACTCGCATGTGTTGGTGAGGTTTGGCCTATCGAGGCTCGCCTGTTAGGCGACCTACAGTTTTGCCTTTCTGGCGATTGTCGGCATGCAGGCGAAGTTGAGTCATTAGGAGAACTTGATGAAGTTCACTTGAACTACAGAGTTCACCATATTTGCGAAGCTCGCCAGATTTGGGAAGCTCGCTTGAGGAGTGGATCCTGTCTGCGTAGGTGGGCTCGCCTGATTTGAGCGGTTCGCTAGAATTAGGAACCTTGCTCATGGAGCGAAGCTCGTGGGGCTCGCCTGAACTACTAGGCTTGCCGAAAACACTAAATTCGCCAATTTTGGGAACTTTGCTAATGGAGCAAAACCCGCCTGAGTAGGTGGGCTCACCTGATCGGTTCAGTTCGCCAAAATTAGGAATCTTGTGTTTTGGCTTGGATCTCTTCAATGCATGAATAGTAATTCAAGCCGTCATCAGAGATGAGGGCTTGCGTCTGTTGGTGGGCATGAGCTTGTCGTCACCGTTGCTTGGCTCTTTTGGAGAGGGGAACATTCATGTTGACGACGAAGGCAGGGTCCACGCCGACATGAACCGTCGTCTCCTCTTGCATGGGGGCCTGCAAGGATCGTTCAACGACCCCTCGCTCAGCCCTTGAACTTGCATCCTTTTGCTTTGGCTCGGCCATGATGGTCTTAGGGAGATAGAACCTCCCTATGTTTTCTCGGGTGAAGCTCTCCGGCGTGGTTGCCTCGGCTACTTGGGGCTAGGCCGCATGCGTAACTCTGTAGCAGTTGCGAGACGCATTGTCATCAGAAGAGGATGAAGATAAGAACTCCTCGAACTCGATCAAGAGGGACTCAACAGTTATCCCCACCACAATTTCGTCGAACTACGCTACCACTATTTCGGTTAAAGAAACGATTCCTTTCACTGTGGTTGCTGTTGGCCTTTTTGTTTTGATGATGTTTAACAAATAATTTACTACTCATGTTGTTTGTCTAGTGTTTGTGTTTTTGTATTTATTATAGACAAACGACAAGTTGGAAGATGGATGGAATCGAGCATTCACGATCATATCCAATGGAGGTTGGCGGAATAGTGGTTGAAGCCTACGCAATTCAAGTTGAAGATCCAAGTTCCCGTTTCATCCGCAAGTGTACCAAGATAGAGCTTCGTTGAAGATCACAAGCTTGATTATATTTAGTTTAGGTTTTTATATTACGTGTGTTAGTACTTTAAGCTCAATCCAATCATACAAACATATACACGTTTGATTTATATATATATATATATATATATATATATAGATATAGTTCTATATATAGTTATATATATACATGTTTTGGTTTTATAGTTTTTAAATTTATACAAAAGTTTTAATATTATGTTTATGTCAAATGATAAAAATATGTATGTTTAGTTTTTATGTTTTTGGACATATTTAAAAAATAATGTGTTTTCACTATTGAGAGGTACAATTCCAAAAATTCTTTTTGTAACATGTTCATTTACATATTTATAAATGATTTCCCAAAGTTTTATATTTTTTGGAATTTATTTGCTATTTTTAAAGGCACATCAAAAATCAGTTTTACTATTTGATTCAGGTTGGTAACCTGTTATCAGTCGACTGATGACATCAGTCGACTGATGTGTCGATTGAAGAATATGCCTGAAATCAACAAAAAGTTTCTGTTTTATTTTGGTCGACTGACCAGTCGACTGATGATCCATCAGTCGACTGATAAATGTAGTCAGTCGACTGATGAGCTGGAAAATACCTCTAACGGTCAGTTCATCAGTCGATTGATAAAAACCATCAGTCGACTGATACTGTAACGACTAGTTTTTTCCAACCTGTTTCAGTTTTGGGTTTTTGATCTTTTTGCTTTGTTTTTCTTGTGTTTTGGGGTCTCTATAAATACCCCTCATACCTCTGACCAAAAATCAATCAAGAAGTGTTTAAAACAAGTTTTACACGGGTTTAAAGTTGGTTTAAGTTTGTTTTAGTGTTTGTTTGGTTTGTGAAGAATTTTTCACAAGTGGAGGAGATCATCTTTATTGTTTGAGCTTCAATCTCTATCTCTCCATCTTGTTTTTAGAGAAGAATTTCTAAACTCAATACTAGCTTTGTATTAATTATTTGTTGTTTATCATCTTCATTAAGCTAGGGTTTACATTGAGTTTATGATTAATTTTCTCATTGTTTACACATACAACCATTGAGCTTATTGTATTTTCATACTTAGTATAATTTGGGTTGTGGGGAGTGTATCATTAAGTGTGAGATTACATTGTGTTCTCATCCATATTAGAGAACAATCATTTATTATATTAAGCCTATTTGTGAGGTCACATTGTATTGCACAAATACACCAAGAGGAGTGTAGAGGTGAGAGACGTGGTCGGTCCCAAGAGGAGTGGGGTAGGTGGTAATGCCTAGAGGTAGGTTGTAATTCCTAACACTTAAGGGAGACGCGTGAGAGGCTAACACTTGAGGTGATAGTTTGTGTAGTTATATTATGAGATTGTGAACGTTGATCGATGAGCGTTAAAAACCAATATTGTGTGGTGTAAACGTTATTCACGTGAGCGTTGAAAACCCGGTGTGATAGTGGATTTCTCCTCGGGAGTGGGGAGCGGAGATGTAGGATGGAAGGTCCAAACTCCGTGATCATTTCTTGTGTGTTTGAGTTTGGCTTGTGCGCTTATATCTTGTTTATCTCTATCGCCATTCTCTTTTGTTTAATTCATCCACTATATCATTTGTATTTGTTTATCTTGTTTCACCCTTGTTTGCATATCTAATTTGCTAGGATATTTATTAATTAGTTTTATTTGGTATTAAATCGGATTAGATTAGCATAAACCCTATTCACCCCTCTAGGGTTCTTTCCTAGTGGCATTAGGGTGTCTCTAGTCACCATCGGTGTAAAAATTAACTTCCCGCTCGAGGGGTCACTCGTATTTATAAGAGTGGCTTATTACAAACTGCAATCAAAACAGAGGAGAAGGGAATGACCCTCCTTGTTTAACGTGGATTCTTCGGCAGTGGTAGGATGCCTCCCTTGGTGCTCGTGTCGAGTTTGCTTCCCTTGGACAATCCGATCGAAGTTGCAGTTGGAGTTTAAATGCCCGAGCTTGATGAGTATCAAGGCCGAATGCATCAAGAAGGCTACATTGCAAGAGTTTGCAGAGCTAATGAGCCAAGAGTCTCCAAATCTGAGAGTTCAGATTAAGATTTTAAAAATGCCAAGGGGTCTGTCCCAAAGAAGGTCCAGCCAGCCACTTAAAAGGTTAATTTCTAAAGAAGGCCAAGACCAAGCTAGCCCCTCAAAAGGTCCAAGTCATCAAGAAGACAAAAGACCCCTTCTCATATAGCCAAATGTGGCTATTTATAGAAAAGGAGAGCCATGGCCAATCCCTTGATTTGTGGGATGTGGCCACGCTTGGGTAAGGAGCACAATGTTCTCCCCCCCTTAATTTGTGGGATGTGACCACTAATGGGGCTAGGAGTACCATACTCTCTCCCTTGAAACATAGGATATGACCACTGATGTGATTGTTCCTATACCTCAAGTGGACGGCTGACAAGCTTGACCAGCCTTCAGGCGAGTCGGCGATTCTGCAGCAGGCAAGCTGGAGCATGCATGCGAGTCAGTGATGTTGCAGGTGAACTGGTGACCCTGTAGGCGGGTTGGAGACCCTACAGGTGAGCTGGCAACCCTGTAGGCGGGCTGGCGACCTTGCAGACGGGCTGGCGACCCTACAGGCGAACCAAGGGTCTGCAGGTGAGCTTGGCTTGAATTAGGCGAGCTTAGCCTTCAAGTGAGCTTCAAGCTGTCAGGTGAGCTCTGCAGGCGATGTTGTGCAAGCGAGCTTGCCTTCGGGCGATATTGGATCATGCAAGCGAGCTTCAAGCTGTCAGGCGAGCTTGCCTTATGCAGGCAAGCTCCAGAACATGCCACGAAGAATAGGTTATAACTTTCAAACCGTAAGTCAAAATTTGACGAATTATATATAAAAATCGGCTATCTCGACGAGACAGAGCTGACAAACCAACCCAAAGGGTCTGTTTGCGTTTGTTCGTTTCGCTAAATTTCTTCCGGTTTGAGAGATATCAGCGTTTTCCCCTTTTTTGCTATTTCGGGCGAGGTTTTAACAATCTTGTTCTGAACTTCGCTAATAGGGATTAAAGGCAATTTTTATTGTCTACACTAATAAGCTAAAGTTTTCTATAATGGGTTGTAAGTATTGCTCGATTATTTTCTATAATAGGGTCTAAATATTGATCGAGTTATTTTTTGTAACGGGGTTCTTAAGAACTAAAGTTTCATACAATGGTTCTAAATAATGCTCTAGATATTTTTCTGTAATGGTTCTTTAGAATTAAAGTTTTCTATAATGGGTAATAAATATTGCTTGATTTATTTTTTGTACTAGGTTTTAAATATAGCTTGAATTATTTTTATTTAATGGATTGTTAGGAACTAATTTTTTTTGTAACATGTTCTAAATATTGCGCAAATTATTTTTTTGTAATGGTTCTAAATATTATTCGAGTTATTTTTCCATCATGGGGTTCGTTTGAATTAAATTTTTTTGTAATGGGTTCTAAACATTGCTAGAAATATTGTTCAAGTTATTTTTTCCTATAATGGGTTTTTAGGAACTATAGTTTTCTGTAATGAGTTTTAAAGAAAATTTGAGTTATTTTTTTATATTGGATTCTATATATTGATCGAGTTATAGTAATGAGTTATAAATATTGCTCAAGCTATTTTTTTGTTATGGATTTTAAATATAGCTCAAGTTATTTGTCTTTAATGGGTTCTTATGAAGTAAAGTTTTCTATAATCTATATCTATATCTATATGTATGTATACCACATATAAAAGAGGATTGCCTTGTCAAAACTTTTGATTTCCATTTTTATCCTTTTATGTTTGATAATTCTTAAATATATCATTAGTTGTACTTAACCATTCGCTAATTATATATAACCTCTTGTTGATGTTCTAGTGATCACACAATCAGTATGTATCCAGAGTAGGAAAGTTTCGATGAGGTCAAAGAGATTGATGAGGGGGCCGCCTCCTTCTCCAACTTTATATCTAGTTCTTTAATTAGAAAACTAAGAAATCGGCACATATAAAAGCTCGTGAGAGGACGGGGATAGGTTTTCCCGTTATACCTCCAACGATCAAGTTAGATGATAAACTCGAGTGGAAGAAGAAGCAGAACGTAAGAGTTCTTCTTTTTTTTTGAAATCATGCCCATCCCGAAAGGCAAATAGTACTTGTATATATATTATAGGAGAAGGGTAGATTGGATACTTTGGCTGAGTACGGAGAAATGATGGCGAGATATGGGCTCGTGGCTATGTCAGCATCCACTTTACGGGTGTTGGCTGACGACTAGAGGGAGGATCTCCTTAGTATTAAATAAGAAGAGAGAGAGAGAATATGAGCTGGTGGCTACATCAACACCCACTTTACGGGTGTCGGTAGGTTGTTGGGGGAAAGATCACTTCAGCATTGGAGAGATCATCTCAGCATTGAATGGAGAGTGATCGGCAACGTGGCAGAGCCCATGTGATATGACGAGTCATGAAGACTATCGGAGCTAGGGTCATGATGGGACCTATCCAGTGTTGATTGTGATGCTAACACGTGGCCAAAGAGAGAAGCCCGGGGTAGATATTAACCTTCAGTTTCACCGAGAAGTAATGCCCATCGAGTCGTCTTCGTAGGGCATTGAATAAAAGGTCGAATGAGCTCCAGGCGAGTCGACTTCAACAAGAGGGTCGACTGATCCCGACTCTTGAGTCGACATGAAGAGTATTGACTTGACGAGTCAGCAAAGTTTGGACCTTCGCTGGGCTTCGGCAGCCAAGCTGGTTGGGTCCTTGCTTGCGAAAGTACACCCGCCCATTGTTTCGTGAATTGTATTTTGGTGAATAGGAATACCATAACAATTGGTCCATTTTACTTAGAGTCAGATTTAGCCGAGTCCGAGTGAAATATGATAAAGAATCACTTTGGAATTGCTTCTCTGCATTGCATAATCTCAGAATGTTTGCTAGATGACTTAACTTTAATGTGGACTGATAGATTTAATCATTAACCCGAGAGGACTCATCCTCTATAGAGAGGAGATGTCTCGAAATTGAGTAAGTTAGCTTTTGAAGGATTAATTTTTTCTAAGTCTTAGGCCAATCTGATCAACTGCTCTTGCTACTTAATATCTGAACAACTTGGACGAGTTGTCCAAGAAATATCCTTAAAGTCAACTTGTCGGCTGCGACAGGTCAATTAGGGCCAGGTAGACTTTACCTAGTGGATATTGTTTAGTGAACTTCCAGAGGCCTTTATTGGGCCGATGAAACATCACTGTTGATGATGACATAATGACGCTACCAGTTGTCAGAGTAACGATGTCATTTTGATTTTTGAGCGAAGAGGTGTGGAGTAAATAAGAACGTCGCTTCGAGTTTTGAGCTAACCGTTTGAGATTTCGAGGTGAATCTCACTCGTTTATTTCAAAATATGATAACTATTCTGATTAATCCTTGTGCCCCTTCGAAATACTATAAATAGCTCGTTAGGAGCGAAAAAGAATTCTTTACAAGTTCTTGCCCAAAAAATCTCTGACACTTCTCTGAATTTCCACAATTTTACTTTGCAAACCAAATTCTTCAATGGCTTCCCTAGCTTCCACCGCAGGCTGCAATGAGGAGAGGATTACTCTTCTCCGACACATCTGCTCAAGGGTCTTGACGGGGATGCTTGAGCCATATTACGCTCCTTATGACATTCCGAGGGCTTTTACACTGGGGGCCCCGAGAATGAGCGAACCCATGTATCACCATGGCGGGGACCACGCGCTGCTTTACCTTGTTCATCTTGAGCATGGTTTACAGCTGCCGCTTCATCCCTTTTTTAGGGACGTCTGCATTGCTCTGGGGGTTTCCCCCTCTCAATTTACCCCTCATACCGTTGGCGTTCTGGTGGGCTTTGTCGTTATTTGCCACCGGGTTGGAGTCTTGTCGGCCACATGACTACTAGGACATTTGGTCGGCATCGAATTGAAGAAAGAGGACCCGCACTACTTTTTCCACTACCATGGAAATATTAAGCTTATGTCAGATGCTCCAAAGTCCAGTAGGGATTGGAAGAAGTACTTTGTGTGGGTCTTCGGGGTTGATAGCGTTCTTGCTTGCCCCAATTGGTCAAAAGTGGCTAAGAATATGCTGAGGCCGTGTCCTCTTAATGATGAGGAAATGTGACAACTGACAAAGATTTGCTCCTATGCCGGGTCCCGGGAGAAGAGCAATCTTTTTGAGATGATATCTCTCTAATTGGCGGGTGTGTACATGATTTTGTCCTCCTTAGTCGACCAAGCAAGGGACAGTCTGCTAGCTCTCCCCCTCAAAAAAAGTATTAAGAGAAATTCGAGGGAGGAATCAAGCTTGGTTCTCAGCCTTAAAAAATATTGAGAGAGGGTCTTGTTCCCGAAGAGGTGGCCGGCTTGAAGTCGAGGGTAGCTGTAGTCACCGGCTTACTGGAGGAGTGGAGGCCGAAGAAGGTGAAGGCCAAGAAGGATCAAGGATCCAGTGGGTCCGAGGTCAACTCAAATGAGATACAGTGGTTAGTTGAAGCGTCGCAACCGGTTGAGAGGTGGCAGAGGTCTATACAAGCTTATCGAGTAAATGAGATCAACACCGTGGGAGACTCTTCCTCTCTTGTAGCAGAGGGGGTGGCCCCAACTGTTGGAGAGGCAGTTGCGGGGGCCCTTGTCAAGGGGATAGACAGGCCGAGTTTTGCAGCCGTATAATTTTTCAGGTCTAGAAAGGAGCTTGTCAGGACGTTCGGGGGTGTTGACAAGCAAACAACGCCTCTGGAAGGGCCCGAGTCGGATGAAATGGCAGATGTACGGAGTAAGTTCTGGCCATTCTGCCATGGGCTCGATGAGCTTGCTCACCAGTCCTGGGAGAGGGTGGGACCATGTTGGTGGGAGATTTGTTAACCCCCAGATCGCCTAGGGAAGAGGTTCCCGAAGGTGACAGGTTCATCCCGGAGGAACCCATGGATGTAGAGTCCTCGGTCATGTAGTCCTTAACTACCTCGATTGACACTATGTCCCAGTTTACCCTCCCGAACTACAAGAGGCTCTTGAGAGAGATACCAAGTGCTAGCGTGCATTTGGCCCTCAAGACTTATTTGGTCCAAGGGGGCTTTACTGGATGAGGCACATGCATGAGGCGACACAGAGGTGGCACACCGAGCTAGCCCAAAAGGAGTCGACCAAGGAAGAGGTAGGGAGGAGAAGTGCTACCTTAGAGGATGAATTGAGAGGCAAGGAGGACGTCTGGTGGTGGGAGCTAGACGAAAAGGAGAGGCTTTTGACAGGCTACAGAACCTAAGTTTCTAAGCACTTGGATTCTGTCGAAGATCTCCAACGGGAGGTAGCCCAGTTGAAGGGAGAGGTTGGCCGTTTGCAGTAAGTGATTTCTGAGTGGGATGGGCGACTGACCACTTTGGCCGGGGAGGTCGAGTCCAAGAGGTGCCTGAAGGTGGCAGCAGAGGAGGACACTAAATCGAGCCATCTTTTAGTCGAGCAGCTGAGGTGGAACCTTGAGGAGGAGCGGTTGACTCCTCCGTCGTCCGCAACTTTGTCAAGGACTTAGAGGTCGTCTTGCTCATATGGACTCGGTGTAGCATAAGAAGGAGGTTATCGACGAGTGGCGCTATGGCCCACTAGGCAAAACTGAGGTAGTCTTGGCTTGCAAGGCCGAGATTGACTATCTTGCTTTGCTGCTCCCCTCTAGCTCTCTTCCCCCCCTCGATCGTCGTTATCCCCCTCGTGTCTCTTGCTGCCTTGATCTCTTGGAGGAGATCAAGGAGAGTGGGGGTGGGATGCATCTGGCGCTGGATGTTAGGGGTGATGATGGGCCTGGGGATGATCCAGAAGAGAATTCTCTCACTTCCTCAGCTGTTGCCACCAGAGCCTCGGCGGACTTTCTTGTCGTCGAGAGCCTCCCAAGTCCTGCTGTCGGATCTGGTCGAGAGAACTAGGGGATTGTATTTGTACTTTTTTTTTGTAAATATCGACATGCTTTGTAAGTACTTTGGCATGGATAATGTAAAGAGTTTGTAATGAAGTTTGCACTCTAGAATAAAAATCAACTTTGTTTTCATTCTCGAGTCTATCTTCACTCCATATTTTTGCTTTACAAACGTGTAGTTTGCAACCTTTCTCTGATTACAAGAACCAAGTATTTGGTTGTGATGAGCCTATCATATTATGTTGACTTAAATGTTGAGGGGTCGAGACGACTGGCTCGTATATTGCTTTTCACTGTCTGTTTTGTTAGGTTTCTTGTTTTGATGATGATTTACAAACCCCATTATAGGTACCAATTGTTTGTTGAGTGATATAATACAGGATATATTTTGTTAAGCAATTTAGTGTCACGATTGGAGGTTGGATGAAATATTAGCTATAACAATGATATCCATGGAGGTGGAGGCAAGTTGATGAAGAGAAGCTTTCAAGAGCAATATATATACAAGAGGAACTTCATCAACAATATTTGGCTAATATCGTCATTTAAGCTTTGTGCGCTATCGTAAGTGATATTTGTATTTTTTCTTTCTCTCAAGATCTTAATGTAAGCAAGAATTAACGTAGATAGCTATTAAAGAATTTGGGGATCACACACACACCTTTTCAAAACTCGTATTTTTGACGTTCTGGCAAAATAATAACTTTTCGCAAATACGAGGTGCAAATTGAAAAGTTTCTTCTCTAACATGTTTGTTTTTATGTTTAAGAACATTCCCCAAATTTTTACTATCTTTAGAGTTTATTTGTTATTTTAAATTAAATTTGCAAAGTCGGATTCTCTAGAAAATACAATATCTGGCAATATGTCCGTTTTTGGTCGACTGAGTCACACCAGTCGGTCAACCGGCCAAGAAGCCTATTTTTAGACCCTGCAGAAGTCACTCATTAGTCGACCGATACACAATGATCTGTCGACTGATGGCTGAGGTTCAGTCGACCGGTATAACAATGTCGGTTGACCGAATGAGCTCGAGATTTTCAAGTCTGCCAACGGTCATCTAGTCGGTCGACCGACTATGGTCTATCTGTCGACTAGAGCTACTATAACGGCTAGTTTTTGTTTTTGTTGAAATTTCATGATTTTGTTATATGTTTGGGATTTGGGCTATTGT
>BQKN01064742.1:546719-560417 GCA_022839385.1 Asparagus kiusianus
TATATATATATATATATACTACAGCCCTCTTCACTTCAGTAACTAAGTAAGCAAGAAAAAAAATCCTTGAGTTTGTTTTTTGTGTGTTTTAAGCTTAAACTTTCATCTTACTCAATTTCAGTCTTTCACGTTAAAATCCCACAACCCTAAGATTCAATTATCATCTCTTAATCCTTGCTATAGGATTACTGTAAGAGAGATTTTTCCATCTTATTGTATCGTGTGGAGAGCTTGATCTCGAGGAGATCATTGTGTGGATTATGAGATCTCGAGGAGATCATTGTGAAGAAGTTCCAGCTTTCAAACCGGTTTGTGATTAGTAGATTACCATCAGGAGAGGTGGTCGGGTATGTAGGTCGAGAGGACCGAACCTCGTGAACACATCGGGGCTTCATTTGACTAACTATTTTCTAACCCTTTTTCTCTCATTTATTGCCTTATTATTATATTGTATCTTGTGTTATATTGAATTTTATTATTTGCACATTTATTGTTTGATTACCCTATTCACCCTTTTCTAGGGTAATTTCATTTGGCATCTGAGCAAGGTCTTTATATTTGTTTAGGTTTAATCACCTTAGAGTAAAGACCCAAATAGACTCAAACATAAATGTGTATATGCTTGAAGGTCAATCAACTACTAGACCTCCTTTATTTACTGACACTAATTTTGCATATTGGAAGGCTAGGATGAGAATTTATTTGTGATGAATTGATCTTGACATCCTAGAGATTGTAGAAAAAATATATATTGAAAAGCCTAGCAAGGACATGACCGAGAATGAATAGCAATTGGCAAATCTCAATGTTTAAGCCATGAACGTCTTGATGTGTGGACTCACTCCTAATGAGTATAATAGAGTCTCCACATGTGCAACCGCACATGAAATTTGAAAGAAATTATGTATAACTCATGAAGGAACTCCTCATGCCAAGGAGTCAAAAACTAGTAGTCTCATGCATGAATATGAGTTATTCAAAATGCTTCCAAATGAGTCTATTGATACTATGTTTTGCCACTTTACTAACATTGTTAATGAATTATATGTTCTTGACAAGGTGTTGGAGAATCAAGAAAAGAACCACAAAATTCTTTGCTCTCTAACGCTGGCATGGGAGCCCAAAGATACGGGCACTAAGAAGGCCAATGATCTCACAACACTCATGCTTTATGGGCTCATTGGAAAACTAAAGGTTTATGAGAAGAAGATCAAGGATAAGGAGGAACAATCACCACGAGCAAACAAAGAGCTTTCCCAACATATAAAGTCAATAGCTCTCAAAGGAGCAATTGAGAGTGACTCCTCCTCATCCGAGAATGAAATTGATGTCTCTAAAGAAGTGGCACACCTCTCAAGGAGAATATCAAGATTGGTAAAAATGAATAATTTTTTTAAAAATAATCGTTCTAACAAATTCTCCTCGCATGTAGATAAATGCTTTGAGTGCCTTGAACCGGAACATATAACAAGAGATTATCCTAAGATAAAAGAAAAATACATAAAGTATAAGAAGAAGAAGGCGATGTATGTGTGATAGGAAGAATCCGAATTAAGCGATTCGGATAGTGATGAAGAAGCCGCCAAGTGTGCCTTTCATGATCCAAACGTGTGCTTCATGGCTCATGAAGATGAGGTACAATCTGTTCGATGATGAATCTTTTTATATGCAATGTGAACTAGGAGCGGCTCTTGTGGAATTAAACTTTGAATTTAAAAAGTTAGCAAAAGAACATTTTTCTTTCAAAAAGTTGCATAATTCACGTGACTCAAAATTTGAGCAACTACAATCCTCACTAAATGATGCCATAGCTTTAAAGGATGAAATAATTGGAGACCTTGATTTTAAAAATAAACAATTAAGGTCTAAAATTAAAAAATAAAAAATAAAATAAAAATGCCATGTTAAAATCCAATCATGCTTCTACTAGTAATGTTCATCATCATCATTTTAGAAGAAGATGGCCTCATGCCCCACCTATAAGAAAGACTTCATTTGCACATATTGCATGAGATATGACCACACCTCCACACATTGTAGGATTAGAGATAATATTTATTATTACGAGTTAATGTGGGTGCCTAAGGGTACCATGAATACTAACATTCAAGGACCCAAGATTTGGCTACCTAAAGTTTTTTCCACTTCTTTACATGTAGGGACCGTTTCGCACAAGACGAAAGGAGATGTGATACCTTGATAGCGGTTGTTCTCATCACATGACGGCAATAAGGATTTATTTGCAACCCTATTAAGGATGGAAGGAGGCAATGTCTCCTTTGGCGGCAGTGAGAAAGATAAAATTGTAGGTATTTGTACTATTGGTAAGAAGTCTTCTCCTGTTATTGAAGATATTTATTTAGTAAAAGAACTCAATCATAATCTTCTTAGTATTAGTCAACTAAGTGACAAAAGGCTATGAAATTATTTTCAAACTGGATACATGCATTGTTAGCCTTAATGGTAAAACTATTTTTGTTGCCCTTAGAAAATCTAATGTGTATATTTTTGAGATGAGTGAGCTTGTAGATCAAGATGTGAAATGCCTTGCCGCGGTGGATGGTGATCCTTGGATTTGGTACAAAAGGCTTGGACATGCTAACATGAAATTAATCTTAAAATTATCAAAGAAGAACTTGGTGAGAATTCTACCTAACCTAACTTTTGTTAAAGATTCACAATGTGAAGAATGTATCAAAGGTAAACAAATTAAAAGTTCTTTCAAATCTATTAATGAGGTATCCATCACTAAACCATTACAACTACTTCATCGTGATATTTTTGGTCCTATGCGTGTTGCCTCACTAGGAGGTAAACACTATGTTTTTGTTATTGTTGATGACTTTTCTCGATTTACATGAGAATTGTTTCTTGCTAACAAGGATGGTTATTTTGAAGAGTCTTCTCATTTTGTAAAAAGAGTCGAAAATAAAAAGGATTTGAAAGTTATAAAACTTCGTAGTGATCAAGGTGGTGAATTTCAAAATAAGTATTTTAGTAATTTTTGTGACCATCGTGGTATTACACATACGTTTTTCGGTCCAAGAACACCACAACAAAATGGTGTTGTTGAACGGAAAAATCAAACCATACAAGAGATGGTACGTACTATGATTAATGCATTTGATTTGCCAAAATATTTTTGGGCAGAAGGCGTCAGCATGACTTGCTATATTTTAAATCGTGTTTTAATTAGACCTATTTTCAAAAAAACACCTTATCATCTTTATTTTAATAAAATTCCAAATATTAATTATTTCTGGATTTTTGCTTGTAAATATTTTATTTTGAACGCAAAAGATCACCATGAAAAATTTGATTCAAAAATAGATGTAGGGATATTTTTGGGATATGCATCAAGAAGTAAGGCTTATAGAGTTTTCAATAAATGAACACTCATTGTTGAAGAATCTATAAACGTTACCTTTGATGAAACTAATGTTGGTTTGAAAGATTGTGTGCATAGTAGGGATGATGATAACATTAAAGAAGGATTAGAACTATTGCAAATAAATGACATCCTCTCAATGGTTGCACTAAAGGATGAGGAAGGAGAGCTTGAACCCAATCAAGAAGAACTCCCCAAAGCATGGAAGTTTGCACTGGATCATTCGAAGGAGCAAATTATTGGAAGCCTATCTAAAGGCGTCATGACTCGCTCGAGGGCTATGAGCGAGTGTGATAACATTGCTTTCTTATCCCAAATTGAATCAAAACGTGTTGATGATGCTTTGAATGATGAGTTTTGGGTTTTATCTATGCATGGAGAATTAAATAATTTTTAAAGAAATAATGTTTGGAAACTTGTTCCTAGACCAAAATATTTTCATATTATTAGAATAAAATGGGTTTTAGGAAATAAACTTGATAAATTTGGCATAGTGACTAGGATAAAGCTTGTTTAGTCGCCCAATGATACAATCAAGGGGAGGGCATTGATTATGATGAAACTTTTATACCGGTTGCAAGAATGGAGTTGATTAGAATGCTTTTAGCCTTTGCTAACTTTAAAAACTTCAAATTATTTCAAATGGATGTTAAAAGTGTATTTTAAAATGGTTTTATTGAAGAAGAGGTGTATGTTGAGCAATCCCCCGATTTTATTGATCCATTATTTCCTAATCATGTTTACCGGGTACAAAAATCATTGTATGCATTAAAACAAGCTTCAAGAGCTTTGTATGCTCGCCTCTCTAGTTTTCTTATTGAAAATAATTTTTCAAAAGAAAAGATTGATAATACTTTGTTTGTTAGAAAAAGAAAAAATTATTTTATTTTAATTCAAATATATGTTGATGATATTATTTTTGGGGCTACTAATGAAACTCTTTGCAAGAAATTTTTTAAAGTTATGCAAGAATAATTTGAAATGAGTATGATGGGAGAGCATACATTCTTTCTTGGTCTCCAAGTCAAACAAAGTGATGATAGAATCTTTGTGTCATAAAGCAAATATGCCAAAGAGTTGGTGCAGAAATTTAGGATGTCAAACTCCAAGTATGCACCAACTCCAATGAGTACCTCCATTAAGTTGGACAAGAATGAAAGTAGTGAGAAAGTAGACCAAAAGCTATACCGAGATATGATAGGTAGTTTGCTTTATCTCACTGCTAGTAGACCGGATATTATGTTTAGTGTTTGTGCATGTGCACGTTTTTAAGCTTCTCCTAGAAAATCTCATTTAATTACGGTTAAAATAATTATTAAATATATTCATGGTACTATTGAGCTTGGTTTGTTTTATCTTAAGCATACTACTTTTGATCTTTGTGGTTATTGTGATGCCGACTTTGCCTGATGCAAAGTAGACCACAAGAGTACTAGTGGCACATGTTAATTCTTAGGCAACTCATTTGTTTCTTGGTCATCTAAAAAGCAAAATTGTGTAGCCTTATCAACTACAAAAGCAGAATACATTGCCGTTGACTTATGTTGTGCACAGTTATTACGGATGAAATAAAATTTAGTTGATTTTGATTTATATTTTCATGATACTAAGATATTTTATGATAATACTAGTACCATAAATATTTTAAAAAATTCTGTTTTACATTCTAGAACCAAGCACATAGATGTACGACATTATTTTTTACGTGACTATATAGAAAGAAAAGATGTATCCCTTGTTTATATTGATACAAAATCTCAATTAGCAGATATCTTTACTAAGCCTCTTAGCGAAGAAGATTTTCATCGTATAAGAAATGAATTAGGCATGTGCATCCTTTGATTGCTTGTTTTGATGATTTTTTGCTTGATCTTGGTTTTTTGATTATAATTTTCATATCTTAATGTTTTTATTCGCACTCAATGTCATAACATATTTGAAAACACAAGGATATTTAGAGGAGTGGTTGGGAGAGACTGAGGTCAATTCCAAGAGGAATGGGTTGATAGTAAAGCCTAGGGAGAGGTCGTAAATTCAAATACTTGAGGAATGTGACACGGGTAAGCTAACACTTAGAGAAGTATCTTGTGAGTTTTATAATATGTATATATACCCCATTTTGATATTGATAAAGTCCGAGAAAAATCATCTCTCCTTTGTGCACATAGATAGGGGGAGAGTCTTATAGATAGGGGAAGTAACTATTTATAAGTAGAAATTTTATTTTATTTATGCTCCTTTATAATGGTGGTTTATCATCATAAAAGGGGGAGATTGTTAGGTCTCTTGTTTTGATGATGATTTACAAACCCCATTATAGGTACTAATTGCTTGTTGAGTGATATAATACAGGATGTATTTTATTAAGCAATTTAGTACCACGATTGAAGGTTAGATGGAATATGAGCTATAATGATGATATCCATGGAGGTGGAGGCAAGTTGATGAAGAGAAGCTTTCAAGAGCAATATATATACAAGAGGAACTTAATCAACAATATTTGGCTAATATCGTCATTTAAGCTTTGTGCGCTATCGTAAGCGATATTTTTATTTTTTTTCTTTCTCTCTAGATCTTAATGTAAGCAAGAATTAATGTAGATAGCTATTGAAGCATTTGGGGATCACACACACACCTTTTCAAAACTCGTATTTTTGACATTTTGGAAAAATAATAAATTTTCACAAATACGAGGGGCAAATTGAAAAGTTTCTTCTCTAACATGTTTGTTTTTATGTTTAAAAACGTTCCCCAAAATTTTACTATTTTTAGAGTTTATTTGTTATTTTAAATTAAATTTGCAAAGTCGGATTCTCTAGAAAATACAATATTAGGCAATATATCCGTTTTCGATCGACTGAGTCACACGCGTAGGTCAACCGGCCAAGAAGCCTATTTGCAAACCCTACTGATAGTCACTCATCAGTCGACCGATACACAATGATCGATCGATCATTGATTGAGGCTCAGTCGATCGGTACAATAATGTCGGTCGACCGAATGAGCTCGAGATTTTCAAGTCTGCCAACGATCATCTAGTCGGTCAACCGACCATGGTCTATCGGTCGATCGGAGCTACTGTAATAGCTAGTTTTTGTTTTTACTAAAATTCCAGGATTTTGTGATTTGTTTGGGATTTGGGCTATTTATTAGGGTTCCTATATATATCCTACAGCCCTCTTCACTTAAGTAACTAAGTAAACAAGAAGAAATCCTTGAGTTTGTGTTTTATGTGTTTTGAGCTTAAACTTTCATCTTACTCAATTTTGGTCTTTTACGTTAAAATCCCACAACCCCAAGTTTCAATTATCATCTCTTAATCTTTGCTATAAGATTGCTGTAAGAGAGATTTTTCCATGTTATTGTGTTGTGTGGAGAACTTGATCTCGAGGAGGTCATTGTGTGGATTGTGAGATCTCGAGGAGATCATTGTGAAGAAGTTTTGACTTCCAAACCGAATTGTGATTAGTGGATTACCATCGGGAGAGGTGGTCAGGAACGTATGTCGAGAGGACCGAACCTCGTGAACACATTGGGGCTTCATTTGGCTAACTATTTTCTAACCCTCTTTCTCTCATTTATTACCTTATTGTTATATTGTATCTTGTGTTGTATTAAATTTTATTATTTGCACATTTATTGTTTGATTACCCTATTCACCCCCTCTAGGATAATTTAAGTGTTTGGGTCTTCAGCCGACAAAGATTTGGCAAATTGTATCGCCAAAGTCGTGTTGTTGAGGACATTCAAACACTTAAGCTCCAGCCTTGGGTTTGTTTTTAGAATAACACCAAGGTCTGCTTGATAGAATGAAAACCCTAAGGTTGAGTATCTAAAACTTATGTAGACGTCCAGGTCTTCAATATAGCCATGATGGTCGAGAGGCGATTGTGGGAGTTGACCATATGATGAGTGCCTTGGGTTTATTACTAAAAAGGTAGCAAGGGCTTTTAATTCAACAAAGAGGTCGAATGCCTAAGACTTACTAAAGTTGACTTGTTCTTTCGCCTTATGAGGGGCTGTCTTGATGGCAGTTAAGTAAAATAGCAACCTTGACGTTGGGTGTTCAGGTCTTATGTAGACACCTAGGTCTTCAGTATCCCCATAATGGTCGAGAGGCGACCGTGGGAGTCGACCATAGGGTTAGTGCATTTGGTATATTCCTGAAAAGGCACCAAGGGTTTAATATCCAACTGAGGTTGGATGCCTAGAACTTACTGAAGTTGACTATGTCTTTTACAACCCTGAGGTTGTGCCTAGGACTTGCTGAAGTCGACTTGGTCTTTCACCCTATAAAGGGCCACCCTAAGGGGAAATTGAAACCCTGAGGCTGAGTGCCTAGATCTTACGTAGACGCCTGGGTCTTTAGTATCCCCATAATTATCGAGAGGTGACTATGGGAGTCGACCATAGGGTTAGTCCCTTGGGTTTATTCCTTAAAAAGCACTAAGGGCTTAATATCAAACCGAGGTTGGATGCCTAGAACTTACTGAAGTTGACTAGGCCTTTTACAACCCTGATGCTATGCCTAGTACTCGCTGAAGTCGACTAGGTATTTTGCCCTATAGAGGGCCTCCTTAGGGGGGGGGGATGATGAAATGGAAACACTGAACCTAAGTGCCTAGGTCTTACTTAGATGTCTGGGTCTTCAGTATCCCCATAATGGTTAAGAGGTGACTTTGCGAGTCGACCATAGAGTTAAAGTGCCTTGGGTTTACCTTGTGAAGAAGCACCAAGGGCTTAGGATCCTTACATAGGTTGAGCACTACAAGAGTGTAAGACAAGTGTCGAGTCAATTTCAATAACAATTTTATTAAGGCTAAACAAAATTTACATTTATTGAAAATATCGCCTTAAATGCTCGATATTCCAGGGACGTTACAAAACTCTCCCGTCCCGGGGCCTTAGTCGATAGGTGCTGGCTCGTAACTCTTCTAGAACTGTGTAAGGACCTTCCCAGTTAGGAGCTAGCTTGCCTCGCTGAGTGTATTTATTGAAAGCAATTTTGTGGAGGACGAGGTCGCCATCATTGAATCTCCTTGGTCGGATTTTGCTGTTGTAGTAGCGTGCGATTCGCTGCTGGTTGGTGACTTGGGTCCAGAGCGCTTTCTCTCAAATCTCGTCAAGATGGTCGAGACTGATCCGAAGTCCCATTGAGTTCATGTCCTTGTCAAAGTGTTGTAGTTGAATGGTTGTCATGCTTACTTCGACGGGGGTGACTGCCTTGGCACCATATGCTAGCTTAAACGGAGTCTCTCTAGTTGAGTTCTTGTGGATCGTGTGGTACGGTCAAAGATACTAGGCAACTTTGGTGATGAAATTCTTTCTGAAAAAGATATTCAAGAAGTCGGAGTTGTTCTTTCTAGAAAGACAACCAAAGAAGACCTCTCTAAAAAGGCGACATGATGCTCATTTTTTAAGAGGCTTTTGAGGGTAATGGGAGCTCGTCTGTCCTATAGATGGTTAGTTGATAAATACTACCAAAATAGTTGCTAAAGCTATAGAGGGACGTGATTATGTCAATTCCTTTCTGCTAATACCATTTTTTGCTTAGCTTGAGTGATAAAACTTTGGGTTCGAGCTACAGGATGAGACTGGTCAGAACCTTGTTCAGAACTTGACATATCTTCTCGAAAAAGAGAGGAGGCCCCATGGTGGGCACCAAACTGTTGATGTTCTAGTGATCGTACAGTCAGTATGTATCTAGGGAGAATAGTTTCGATGAGGTAAAGGAGATTGATGAGGGGGCTGCCTCCTTCTCCGACTTTATGTCTGGTTCTTAAATTAGGGAACTGAGAAATCTGCATATGTAAAACCTCGTGAGAGGATGGGGATAGGTTCCTTTATTGTACCTCCAACGATCAAATTAGATGGTAAACTCAAGTGGAAGAAGAAGCAGAACTTAAGAGTTCTCCTTCTCTTTTTTTCGAATCACCCCCCATCCTAAAAGGAGAACAATACCTTTATATATATTGTAGGAGAAGGGTAGATTGGACACATTAGCCGAGTACGGAGAAGTGATGTCGAGGTATGGGCTGGTGGTTGCGTTAGCATCCACTTTACGGCTGTTGGCTGGCGACTGGAGGGAGGATCTCCTCAGTATTAAATAAGAAGAGAGAGGGAGTTTGCACCGGTGGTTGTGTCCGCACCCACTTTATGGGTGTCGGTAGTCAGTAGGTGGTAGGGAAAAGATCACTTCAGCATTGGAGAGATCGTCTCAGCATCGAATGGAGAGTGATTGGTGGTGTGGCAGAGCCTATGTGATATGATGAGTCATGAAGACTATCAGAGCTAGGGTCATGATGGGACCTGTCCAGTGTTGACCGCGGTGTTGACACGTGGCCAGAGGGAGAAGCCTGAAGCAGATATTATCCTCCAGTTTTTCCTGAAGTAATGCCCATCGAGTCGTCCTCGTAGGGCATTGAATAAAAGGTCGAATGGGCTCCAGGCAAGTTAACTTTGACAAGAGGGTCGACTGATCCAGACTCTTGAGTCGGCATGAAGTGTATTGACTTGACGAGTCGACCAAGTTGGGACCTCCGCTAGGCTTCGGCCGCCAAGCTGGTTAGGGCCTTGCTTGCGGAAATACACCCGCCCATTGTTTCGAGAGTTGTATTTTAGCGAATGAGAATACCATAACACCTCTTATTAATTATTCATTTCCTCACTTTTTTAAAATCTTTGGTCACACTTTAAAAAATACTGTTAAAATCATTATACTATTAATACTATTATAATTACAATAAATACAAATTAATTTTCATGTTATTATCATACTTTTAAAAGGCTAATAAGATGAAGGTAACATGTAGTTCTCCATGAGACGTGAAACTCAAAGGCACAAGGCATAAGCTGATGAATTTTTATTATTTTTAATTTTTTAGAATTCAGCATAAGCTGATGAATTTTTATTATTTTTAATTTTTTAGAATTCTAAATATTATGTGAAGATAAATTAGGGATAAATTTTAAATATTCTATTAAATAACATTAGTAGCAATATAAATTCTGAACAATTACTTTTCTAAATGAATAAATTATACGATAAAATTATGTGTAAAGAACTATTAATTATTATAGTTTGATAATTATTATAATCTATTCATAATTTATTAAAATAATTATAATATATTAAATAATACATTCTCTTTTAAATATAATAATAATATTATACATAGCATAATTTTAATATAAAAACTACATTTAAATTTCATAATTAGTTTATTTCACTATTAGTAAATAATTTACTAAATTGTATAATTATTATCATTTCAATATTTTGTAGCCAACAAAAAAAAGGGAAAAACATAAAAACAAAAAAAGTATGCTCTCATGCAAAGCATGTGCATTATACTAGTGAGTTGTAAATATTGCTTGAGTTATTTTTCTATAATGTATTCCAAATATTGCTCGAGTTACTTTTCTTTAATGGGTTCTTTTGAGCTAATGTTTATGTTATGGGGTCTAAATATTGCTAGAGTTATCTTTCTGTAATGAGTCTTATGAACTAAATTTTTTTGTGACAGAAACAATTCCTTTTTTAATTTTTTTTCTTTCTTAGCGAAATGAAATTGAGAGTAGGAGAATTGATCAAGCAATTCCAATATTATTTTCAACTAAGGATATTCCACATTTTTTTAGTTATTTCAACTTCTTTGGTGCGTGGTGAGATTTTGGAATTATAACTCCAACTTACATGTGAACTTTAAAGCTCCAATAATATAAGAAATATGTTGGTTATTCTAAATAATAATAATAATATAGCTAATTGTATGGAGAGTAGAAGATAGATGTGTTTGTGACTTTCATCTCATGTCCCCGGGCAAATATAAAAATATTATCAACAGTAACGTAGGAATAGCCTGAAGCATGCGCGTGTGTGTGTTTTTTTTTTTGGGTGGGGACTGGGGGTTCATTGCCACCATACCCAAAATCACGACTTCTGATGGCAGAATCGAAAAGTAAAACTAAGAAAAATCTAATCAAAATAGAAAAACTAATGCTAAAAATTATGTACCCTTTTTTTGATAGTGCTTAAGACCCTGCATATGATCCTAAAGAGCAACTTTAACATCTAAAAGCGTATTGCTTGTGGCTTATGCTGTTGATCATTATGATCTTTGGAAAATAATATCATGATCGATTCTAATCCTAATTTGGGAAGAATCTTGTTAAAGGAAAAACTGCACAAGTCTAACTCCAATTTCTTAGACAAAGAAGACACCTAAATTCGATTTTATTTTTATCCACATTTGGGATCAAAAATAAAATCAATTTATCTCGACACTAGAATAAGATCAATCCTTTTCTCTTAAGGAGTTGGCCAAACAAGCACTCGGGCTTTGTTTGACAAACTCTTCAAAACATGACTGATTTTGACCCTCTTTCGAGGTAAAATATTGACTCTATTTTGATCCACCATCTTTTTGACCAAGTAAAGCTGCTCATCGGCAGGTAGGCCCTTGCTTTCATCTTTTTGGACCATCGCAAAAGGAAGGAGAGTAATGGGCGTCACTCGTGATTGATTGCAACAGCTGCGATAAACACAAGACCATGAAAATTATTATTTGAGAGGAAAAAAACGTAATGCACTCCTTCCTTTTTCCTCTAAATAAGAATTGGCGTCTAAACATTACAACATCCAGCCCATTGTAGACTTGTGGTGAACATTTATTATTGAGTTATGGGCATTGGATATCTAGAATGAAGACGCATAGTGACGACTTTTAACATGCTAACTTTTATTCCAGGAGAGGCTAGATCCACTCTAAGGTCGGCAGACGTTCTTGTCTACAATTGGAGCGGGGGGAAGCACGCTTGTGTTGATCTCACGGGGGTATCTCCGTTGGTGGGGTTTGGTAATGGAGAGTTCAAGGTTGGACATGCAGCGGATAGAGCAGCAGAGGCAAAGGTGGGCAAACATGATCAAGCTTGCAAGGACAACCACCACAACTTCATCCCATTCGCTTTCGATACGTTTGGTTTCCTTGCAGCTGATGCGGTGGAGTTTCTCAGGAGGGTACAGAAATTATTGAATAAGAATATAGCGACAGCTGGGTCCGCTGAGTACGTGTTTCGTAGGTTGGGTTTTGCAATTCAGAAAGGATTAGCGGCGCAGCTTGTTGCCCGCTTGTCATTTCCATTTCATCTCTTTCTTTTGGACTTACTGTCGAACTACAATTATATGCACATATATAATTTTTATACTTTTGAAAAAAAATAAAAATAAAAAATAAAACAAACCGACTTTTTGGCACATGAATGGCAAGTGAATGCAACTATGATCGTGTATACTGTAAACTGTATATTGTTCCAAATGGATGTCTAAATATTTAAGATGTATACTCTGGCATTAACTACTGAAATTAATAAACAATCACACTTATAAAAGAGTAATGATAACTAAACCATTTTTTACACTATAAGAGAGAAATGTATTGTGGTCCAACCTCTTTAACTTTTATTTAAAATTGATAACTCATCAAAGAAGTCCACATTTTTCTCTCTTGTAGTGCAAAAAATAGTGTAAGTGAACTAGTGTAGTTAACATTATCCATTATTAAAACTATCCATTCTTTTTGGAATTTTTTATAACATGTATAAATATTGCAAGTGTCAGTGTAATCACAATTTTTTTACAGGCGTCATCCTAAATGTCGTCAACAATTGGAAAGATATTGGAAGAAAAAAAAATTAATTTAAGCAAATATATCTATGAAAGCTAGAATTGCCAACTTGCTTCAACTTAATAACAAAACCATATTTTGTGTGTGGCATTAGTGTTATGAAACCGAAATGGTTTTTCATCCAAACTTTATATTACCACCCCCATGTTAGAACGTAGTCTGTACAATAGCTCTTGTTTGAGTAATAACAAACCCTAATTTGGTACTAATATTTGTTTAAGATGATATAATACATGTAAATATAGGTATAAGAAGTATATGAGGTGAAATGGCATCTAAATAAGCTCCAAAGCTAATTTCAACCTTCTCACAATCAATGTTAGACTTTGACCATTAATGATAAGAAGAGCTCATTACTTATCGATGGTCAACATGCAACATTGATGATTTTTACTCCAGAGACTTTTATATCATCGATGTGCTTCTCGACCATCAGTCGTGGCCTTGACATCATCGATGATCGAGAGGCACCATTGATGGTAACGTCGGTTATTTTCAGATTTTTAGTTTTAACATCAACCGATCCATGTTTCTATTATATCTAATCTCTATCATATTTAGGAAATCTCATTCCTTACCTATTAGGGAGTTTATATTATTAAGAGAGAGGGGGGGGGGGGGGAA
>BQKN01064742.1:560517-687591 GCA_022839385.1 Asparagus kiusianus
GGGGAAGAGAAGAGGAGAGTTCTAGAGTTTTGATTTGAGAGAGAGAGAGAGAGAGAGAGAGAGAGAGAGAGAGAGAGAGAGAGAGAGAGAGAGAGAGAGAGAGAGAGAGAGAGAGAGAGAGAGAGAGAGAGAGCTCTAGAGTTTTGATTTGTAAGAGATTTCATTAAACGATTTGACCCTAAGTCTTGATAAACTCTTACTCGTCGCACACAACATCGACAGATCATTTCAGTGAGGAGAGTTTTGTGATGCCCCACATTTAGTCACATCACGAAATGTATGAAAAGTTCAGTAGCTTAAATAGGTAAACCCGAGACTCAAGTGTAGCATCAACTGATCGATTTTATCAATGGATTGAGCCAAACAATGTGTTATACTTGGTGGATCACATGACCTGCACTGCGCCAACGGGCTCGGAGAGTGACAGAGATTCCCTTAGATTGATTCTCTATGCCGTTCTTCATTGAGCTACACTTATATTCTAAAGGACTATATATTTTATAAAAGGCCTGTAAGACCTTTCTTGATTTTGTGTGCTTTAGCTATTTGTGTTGGTTATGATTTGAACTTATATTTACGACGTACTCAAGTCGTATTATTTGAAGGTTGAGACTAGTTAGGGCTAGGTGTTATTCATTATGGAGACTTAGGCTAAACAACTGGTTTTGCGTAGCTTCTAGGGTGTGGTCTTGCACGACTGCTAAATCAAGTTTATTACTAAGAAGAACTCTTTGCATAGTAGTAAAGCCCCTTCACAAGAAGTAAGACTAGACATAGGATTATTATCTGAACTGCTACAAAATCTTGTGTTACCTGCTTATTTACTATTTGTGCTTGATTATCATTGATCACTTTTACATTATCTTTATCACTACATATTTAGTGTTTTTGGGCAAAAAATAGTAGCAACCATATTCATCCCCCTTTAGGCTTGTATCTCAGGCACAAGAAATGGTATCAGAGCCTCGTTACTCATTTTTAGGATTCATAGTCTAGGGTAGAGATGTCTAATTTAACTACCGCAATGGCTTTTCCAAAGAGGGCACACAGCTAACTGATCCTTAGTTTTTGATGAGACAAATCACATTTATTGAAAAGTGCATATGAAAGTCTTTTTGTTGTCCACTAACTATGATATTTGGAGTAGGTAGAGAATGATTATAGTGAACCAACTACCATTATAGGTGATATCATAGTTGTCACTACTAGAGATAAGTGGTCTGTAAGTGACAATAAGCTCTATTCTTTAAACATAAAAACTATGAATGCTCTTTATTGTTCTTTAACAACTGAAGATTTTAATTGTGTGACAAATTATACACCTATGTTGGAAATTTAGAAAACTTTGGAAAATTATACACGAAGGAACTTCACAGATAAAATTGGTAAAGCTTACAATGCTTGTAAGTAAATATAAGAATTTCAAAATGAAGGCCTCTGTAAGCTATAAAAATTGCTTTAACAACAGGAAGATCTAAAAACCCGCCTATATGGGTACGCCTGCACGTAGAAGAGCCAAGCAAACTCGCTTTAATCGTCGAGCCCACCGTCGAGAGCTCAATTTCGCTTGCATGCTTGACTCGCAAGCACGGGTCAAGTCCGCTCAAACGCTAAAGTTTGCCAGCACGAACGAAGCTCGCCTGCACATCTAGGCAACCAGCAGTTCGCCTGCAAGTTCGCCAAGCTCGCCCAAGCACTAGGCGGCTATGATGTCATGTACAGAGATGGGCCTTCCTATTCCCCACGATGTGAAAAGGGGGAGTACAATACTCTACATCTATCAGGTAGCCGCTCACAGTACGAGTGAGAGACATAACATCTCTTAACAGTACATGGTCACATCTCATGATTCAAGAGAGTGACCATGCTGTTTATTCTCTTTTTAAGAGCCTCTCCTAGCTATGTGAAGGAGGGGGCTTTTCACTAGAGGCTGGCTTTTCGGTTGGTTGGACTTCTCGGTTAAGCCAACGACCTGCTCTTTGTATTGCTTTTGCGCTGTAGCTTCTTCTTCCATCCTTTGACCTTGATAGCCATTAAGCTCGAGAATTCGAACTCGGTCAATACGAGCTTCTACTACATACTGAAGCTCACTTGCAACTTCGCTCGGATCGTCCAAGGGAATCAAACTCAGTTTCGACACTGAGGGAGGCATCCTATCGCTACCAAAGACCACAAGTTAAAAAAGGAGGGCATTCCCTTTGTTTCTGTTGTAACTTTTATTCATTAGTTTATAATAAGCTATTCTTATCAATGCAAACAAAATCCCTATTTTGGAAGATTAAATTTTACACCCTATAGAAGATGACGATCATAGTGGAAAAAATCGTTTCTTCAATCGAAATAGTGGTAGCGTAGTTCGATAAGGTTGCAGTTAGGACAACCGTGAAGTCCCTCATGATCGAGTTCGACCAAGTCAAGTATGAAGAATACTTGTCTTCCTCCTCCTCTAGTGGCAACGCGTCTCGTAAGTGCCATATAATTGTGCATATGGCCCAACCCCAAGTGGTCGAGGCATCCACGCCTGAGGACTCTACCCGAGCCATGGCAGAGGGTCATATCATCCCCGAGTCAGTCAAGGCTAAGTGGAAGGCCAGGAGCACAAAGCAAAAGACTGCTAGATGGGTCGTTAAGTGATCCTAGCAGACCCCTGCTCGAGAAGAAATCGTTGTTCTCCTTGGTGCGGACCATGCCATCATAGTCAGCATGGACGCTCCTCTCTCTAGGAGAGCCCGCCAGTGGCAACGACAGGCTCTCGCCCGACAAGAGGCCCAAACCTTCAACTCTTATGATAGCCTGAATTATTACTCAGGCCTGGCGAATTCTAAATGAAGACACAATCTTCTCAATACTGGCGAGTTGAGCAAGTCAGACAGGCCCCCATGCTTAGGCGAGCTTCACTCTGGTTGCGGAGTTCTCCGTTTCGCCGAATTCGGTGCTTCGCGCGAACCTAGCAATCTAGGTGAACCAACCAAATTAAGCGAGCCCACTAATCCAAACAGGCTTTTTTTCTTAGGTCACATTATTGATTCAAGAAGTCCGCCCAAGTTAGGCGAGTCTGCCTGAGCAAGCGGGCTAGTGAAAACAGGCGAGTCATACGAGGTCTGCCTGACGAACAAACCTCACACGCGAACAAGTCTTAACAAAGGCGAGACGACAGGAGAGCCCCATCAGGCCTGCCTGAATATGCAAATGGCTAAAGCTCGCCAACTGGCTAGAGCTTACTCTAACACAAGAACCCACCTATCAAGGTGAGCTCGCCTGAATTCGACACTTAGTGATTTCGCCCAGTGTACTCAAGAGAGTTCATTCGAACCTCTCTCACACAATCACATATCCGGTACCTCTGACTCTGGGGGTTGCCACCAGCAACCCACGGGAGATCTTTGGGATTATCTAACCCACAAGCGCACTATTTATGAGGTGAATCCTCAATGCCACTACGAGAGGCTCATCCAAGCAATACTTACTGACTGCCAGTGTGTAGGAGCATCAAAACCCTCGGTGTTCGAGAGGCTTGCTCAGCGGTCTTCCAAATTAGGACCTCATCGGAGACGCAACCATCAAAGAAGGTGAGCTATCAATTACTTAGAGCTCCTATTTGCTATGATCAACATGATGGGGAAAGGCAAAGCCACACATTTGGATTCCTCAGACTCGGACTCTTTCCTGAGGCCTAACTACCCGCTCGTCCAAAGAGAATGTGAGGGTATATTCTTGCGCATGCATACTCGAATGGGGGTCGCCATCCCACTCAATTATGTGCTCTTAGCGTCTCCTTACGATGGTGAGGATGAGGTTTGCTTAGCAATGGATACATCCCAAACCTCAAACTCGATTTAGGGTGAAGGAGCGAGGATGCACATGGTGAAAACCGCGGATGATCAAACGATCACTAAAAAGGTTGAAGAGCATCAGGCCACCATCGAGTCCATAAGAGAGATGTTGGAGCAACTTCTGAACGGGAAGAAAAAGATGACAAGGACTTCGTGCACCCCGCAGAAGCTAGCAGGGAACAAAGGATGGGAGCATACTCCTAATCAGACGACTGAGCAAGAAGATAACATCGATCCACATTCGGATCATTCGTCCAAGTCGTCGGCAGGAACATCGCATACTGGGGGTACTTCCTGAGATACGAGGCTCGATAAGTTCCAAAGCTAACTCGACACCTTGAAGTTTCAACATAACATGAACAAACTGGGGGTGGTCAGGCCATACCCGATCGAGTGGGATACGATCCCTTACCCAGCGAAGTTCAAGCCAATGAGCTTGGTACAGTTTGATGGCAAGGGCTCCCCTTCACAACACATCTACTATTTTATATCTCAAACTGGATTTCTCATAGGGAACAGTGCTATCCTCATCGGCTATTCATCGGCACCCTCAAGGGGGTAGCCTTTGAGTGGTTCCACAAGTTGGAACCAGGCTCTATCACATTGTGGGCCGATACGAAAAGACTCTTCTTGGCCTGCTTCTTTGACAATGACACAGAGGTATCGATAGCTACCCTCCTTGCTAAAAACAAAGGAAACCAGATTCGGTCAACGATTTTTTTGAAGAGATTCAAGAATCAGTCAGTGCATTGCTGGGACAGGTCTCCAAAGCCACCCTAATCGAGATGTGCTGTAACAATCTCTCGATCAACATTCTGTCTAAGGTTGGTGCCATGGAAACCCAAAACTGGAAAGAACTTGTTCGTCAAGGTGAGCAAGTAGTGAATATGATCAAGAGGCTAGAGGCCGAAGAGCGTCACTCCAAAAAGGGAGCTTCAGAACCAAGTGCGCCCAGAAATCCTCCACGATCAAGAAGAAAGGAGATCATGGCTGTTGATTCCACTCTGGCTCCCAAACCAGCTCAGAGGCCGAAACCTAGGCTGTTTAAACAATGCCCTCCAAGGTAATACGACTTCAGGGAAGACCACATGGTAGCTACCTTCGACACTCTTCTCAAGAGCAACAGAATCAAGCTACCAAAAATCACCAAGCCTGAAGAAGTGAACAAGACTAATGACCCAAGTTACTGTGCATACCACAGGTTCCTCGCCCATCATACCTTCGAGTGCTATATCCTCAAGAATAAGCTTCAAGCCCTCTATGATGCGAGAGTCCTAAAAAAGGAAAAGGTGCAAAAGAATGTGACTACGAACATGATCACCTTGAGTTTAGGGACGAATATCCTAGAAGTTCATGCGCCAGCGGGTGTGGTTCCTATCCCTAAGGCAGTACTGAAGATCACTGACACCGATCCTCACAGCCAACGAGAGAAAGGCCTGGTATCACAAATCTTACCATCATGGCAAGTGATGTGGGTCCACCCGAACCTCCTTCGTGATGAGCAGTGGACTTCAAGGCCTTCGAAGAAACCCAAAGGCAAACCCTGTAATGTCATTTTTGCTATTCCGGATGGGGACAAAGCAGAGATGACCACCCTTACCGACTCCGACGACGAGGCAGACGCATTGGCCACTAGAGCAGGCAATGAGTTTGCTAAGAACTACCCTTCGAGGGCAGATGATCCGACAGGACCCTCTTCGAGACCATGGGCAGCAGCCCACCCGAATCCTGATGGGCCAAGTTCGAGCAGTCAACCCTTTCGGTTCAACGTGCTCACATAGCTGAAAAACATTCCGGCCTGGATTACCTTGTATGAGCACATGCAGTTGTCTAAATCTACCCGAGAAGCTCTACAAGAGGCGCTAGCTGACTCAGAAGCTTTCGCCACACACTTCTCACCCGTGATAGAAGAGGACACAGAAAGGGGGTGTTCACAATGCTGCCTTGTGGCTGAACAACAAGTCCTCTGCATCACCTTCACCCCTGATGACTTGTTAATCAAGAGCACGTCTCATGACCGACCCCTGTACTTCATAGGGTATATCGGTTCTTCCAAGGTGGACAGAATCTAAATCGACCCTAGAGCATTATCCCCTTGAAGCTCATTAAGCACTTGGGGGTGCCTCAGAAATGCCTATACGCAATAACTCCCACCATCTTTGGCTTTAACGCCACTAGAACCCGGTCGCTCGACAAGATTTGTCTCAAGTGCCATTTAGGTGACATGAGGACGGACGTGACTTGCTATGTTAACGATGCCGAGCCTTCCTATAACATGCTGTTGGGATGACCATTGATCCACAACAACGGCATAGTCCCGTCCATATTGTATCAATGCTTGAAGTACGGGGATGACTATGATCAGGTGAAGACGATGTTTGCCGACAAACAACCCTTCAAGGGAGTCGAGAATTACTTCACAGATTCCCTACTATATCAGGACCTCGACAAACCACCAACCGAGGAACGCGACAGTGACCAATTGTAATCAGCTATGAAGGTCATGATGTAATCGACGCTAACCAAGCGGACGAGATTATCCTGAATAAAATTTTTGACTTTGCTTACATGTCGTCTTATCCAAAATCTGATGATGACAAACCCGACGATTCAATTTCAAGGTTATATGATGACTCCTCTCTACACTTGCCTGTCTACTCATCGTATGTCATGAAAGGACAAACAATCGAGTCCTCGCAAGCTGTATTTATCGTACCCATCCAGGATAATTATCAGAAGGATATTATCTTTGGAAGAATGGACCATCCCTTGCGTACGATGTGGGACGAGTCAGAAGAAGAGGAGCCCACACCTCAGTTTTTCCAGTACAGTCAAGTAGTGAAACACATGACGGAGGACATGGGTTACGACTTCACTCGTCAAGAAGGCCTAAACTACAGCAAAGGGCAGAAGATGGTTATTCAACCCGCCTACGTGCCTAAGGGAAGGCCCCTAAACTACTTTAGCAAGACTCAGAGAGGCTTGGGTTACACCTCGTCTTCATCAGAGTTATACTGCAACTTTGTTGAGGACTTCGATGATGCCCATTCTAATGATCAATCATCGACATCCTCAGCATGGGACTCAGACGTCAGTATGGGAGACTTATCCAAGGATCTCACAGCCAACATGACTACGGATGATCCCACTAAAATCATGGAGAATGAGCAAATCCTTCTTTATGATGAAGCATTGACTGTCATATCAGTGCTCAATGGAATGGTCACTTCGAACAGCGTGAACCGCCCACAGAGGATAAGATACTCTAGATAAATGTAGGTAATGAGGCCAACCCTAAGCCCATATTTATTAGTAACAATCTTCCTCCCTAGTAGAAGGAGGACCTCATATCCCTCATATGGGAATATATTAATGTCTTCACATGGAGCTACGAGGACATGCCCGGTCTGGATCCCCAGATCGCCATGCATCGCCTCAACATCGGTTTAGACGCCAAACCCGTCAAACAATAGTAGAGATAGTTTTGTCCATAGATCATGGAGGCAATCGAAGCCCAAGTAAAGAACCTGATTGAGTCCAGCTTCATCAGAGAGGAATAACACCCCGATTGGGTGGCTAACATTATTCCGGTCCTAAAGAAGAACGGTAAGATCCGCATCTGCATCGACTTCAGGGACCTCAATACCGCCTGTCCAAAAGAAGAGTTTCCTCTACTCATCACGGATATCATCATTGACAACATGTGCGGGTTTGAAAGAATGGCCTTTATGGATGGATTCTCAAGTTATAATCAGATCAAGATGCACCCTGATGATGAAAAGCACACCTCGTTCAGAACTCCGGTGTGGGTATACTACTACACAGTTATGCCTTTCAAACTTAAAAACACCGGCATAACCTATCAACATGCCATGAGCAAGATTTTCTAAGACCATCTATGGAAGACAGTCAGGTGCTACGTAGATGACTTGGTCGTAAAAAGTCGTAGCAAAGACGACCACCTCCAAGACATGAGGGTGATGTTCATACTCATGCGATCTCATCAATTAAAGACGAATCCTATGAAATCATTCTTGGGGATGTCTAGTAGTAAATTCCTTAGATTTGTCGTCATGACGAAGGGAATTTGTATCGACCTTGATAAGGTGCAAGCTATCCTTCAGCCGCTCCGGAATCTCAAAGAATTAAGAGGACTCCAAGGACGATTGGCTTACATTCGGAGGTTCATCTCAAATCTTTCAATCAAATGCCAACCCTTCTCCAAGCTGATGAAGAAAGACGTCTCCTTCATATGGGACGAGCTCTGCTAACAAGCGTTCGAGGAAATCAAAGTTTATCTCTCGAACCCACCTATCTTGGCAGCTCTAGTCTCAGGTAAACTATTCCTCATCTATGTGCGAGCCATGGAGCATTCTCTTGTTGATATTTTGGCACGAAAAATGTTGTTGGCCATGAGCAAGGCATCTATTATCTGAGTAGAACTATAGAAGCAGCAGAGCGATGATACCCTATGGTCGAAAATGAATGCCTAGCCTTAGTGTTCGCCATCCAAAGATGTGACACTACCTAGTTGGCCAAACCATACATGTCATTTCCTGGATGAACCCCATCCAAGTCTTCATAACACACCTCGGGGCCTTAAATTGGTGCTTGGCTAGATGGGCACTCCTGTTGTCTCAATACGACATCCACTTTATGCTGCAGAAGTCAGTCAAAGGACAATCCATCTGCGATGTCATGATCAGTCATCCACTAGAGATGAAGACTGACTTATTTGAAGACCTACTGGATGAGACCACCGAAGTTAACACAACCTCCCCAAGGGAGGTTTAGCAATTGTTCTTTGACAGTGCATCTCGTGTCGGCACGAGCGGGTCTATCATTGTAGGAGTGGGGGTGGTCCCCACAAAACCATGTATTATCCCGGGCCTTTTCTCTAACAGAGCCATGCACCAACAACGTGACTAAGTATATTGCACTGCTCATTGAGCTTGAATTGGCTAAAGAATTAGAGATAAAGCATCTTGAAGCTTACGGTAACTCTCAGCTCATCGTCAAACAGATGACGTGGGAATACGAGGTCACTAATGATGACTTGATCCCGTGTCACAAAGCAGCTACCAAACTAGTTGAATCATTCGAAAGCTTTCGTATTGAGCAAATGCTTCATTCTAAGAATACACACGCAAATGCCCTGGCATCATTAGCAGCTAACCTGGCCCAACCGTTGAGGACGACTCAGTGTGTCACTATCGCAAGCTAACGACTCTTTCGGCCAGAAGACGCTCTAGAAGTAAACGCTACTCAACTTGACCCGAGAGATTGGTGTTTCTCAATCATCGACTATGTTTTATATGGTATACTATCTGAAGACGTCAAGGAAGGAGAGTCTGTCCATAGGCGTGCGTCAAAATTCTACTACGACTCAACCACAAAGGCATTATATCATAGGTCGTATGACGGCATGCTGCTTCGATGTCTCTTGATGACAGAAGCACATGAGGCTCTGCGAGAAGCCCATGATGGTACTTGTGGAGCTCATCAGCCCGGACCTAAGCTCTGGGATCACCTATGGAGGATGAACTACTATTGGCCCGGGATGGTTGGCGATGCAGTTGCTTACGCCAAACATTGCTATGCATGTCAAATCCATGCCAATTACATGCACCGACCACCGGAGGACCTACATCCGACAGCGACTTTATGGTCATTCGAAACATGAGGAATGGATATCATAGGACCGATATCTCTGCCATCGGCAAGAGGTCATCACTTCATTCTTGTGATCACCGATTACTTCTCCAAGTGGCCGAAGAGGTTACCTTACGAGAAGTCAAGACCAATGATGTGGTCAGATTCATCAAACATCATGTCATATATTAATACGGCAACCCTAGACGTATCATTCATGATAACGACATGCAATCTGTCAGTCATGCGTTCACTCGGTTTTGTGACAAGTTTAGGATACAGAACCTTTCCTCCAAGGCTTATAATCCCTCAGCAAATAGTTTAGCCGAGGCCTTCAACAAGACGATCATCAAGATCCTAACCAAACTGATCTCTAATAGCAAATGTGATTGGAACACGAAGCTTGGCGAAAGTTTATGGGCGTATCGCATGACGGTTCGCACACCGACCGGTATCACGCTTTACTCATTGGTATACGGCTGCGAGACCGTACTACCTTTGGAGATTCAGATTCCATCCCTCTGTGTTTTCCTTACAATGGGAATGATGACTGAGGATAGTCATCGATCGCGTCTTACTAAACTTGAAGCACAAGATGAGAAGCGGCTTGAAACTTAACAACACATTGAGTTCTACCAAGCCCGGATAACTAAGGCTTTCGACAAGAAAGTCAAGTGCCAATCCTTCAAGGAAGGAGAGTTGGTCCTCACTGTTCGATGACTGATGATTCTAAACACCAAGAAAAAGGGTAAGTTCCAACCCAAATGGGAAGGGTCGTTTGTGATAGAGACAATCTATTCGAATGGAGCTTATCGCCTCGTCAAACCAAACGGCGATAAGATCATGATGCCTATCAACAGCAAATTTCTGAAGAAGTACTACCGTTAGTCTTCCTTCAATGTTCCCTTATACTCTGACTAGTATCCGAGTGTAAACTGCTTCTCCTTGCCCTCTAACTGGTACACGAGGCTAACCTGTACCTATTTTCCTTATACTCTAACTGGTATACGAGTATAAATTATTTTCTACCTTTAATGGGAAGTTTCTGGAGAATACTGCACATGATATTCTTAAGGATAACTCGGAATAAGCTGGTCATTCTAGAAAAAACCGACCATCCGAATAATCCACTCTTAATCATGATAAAAATGATTAAGAACCTCCAACTAGTGAATGAGGTTAAACTGCTCCTTACATCTCCCATTCGGTTAGACCTTTCTACAGTTAAGACCAAGAGCCAAAATCCCCTCTCGGTTCATTCCACAAACGAGAGATCCACTAAATTGAGCGATCAAACATTTGAACAGTTAAGATTGCCTCAAACTCCTACTGTCATGTTAACAATCACCTCTGACAAAATCAACTTACCAATCCTCATCAATAGGATGGTAGGTCCTCAAAGTCGATCTGATCACGACAATCCTATTAGGTTAATGATCACCTCTGATAGCTGACACCGTCATTCTCACAAATGGCATTGTCTGATCAATCGTCACACTCCTACGTCCCTGAAAGACATGATCCTTTCTGTACGTTCTAATATCCTTAGAACAATCGATGGGTAGTGGCCTACCATGCGGTGTGCTACTATATCAATCGATCGTCACACTTTTATATCCCTGAATGATTTGATTATTCTGACACCTTCATTCAAGCGAATGACGGTGTTCGTTGATGGCAGCCTACCAGGCGTGTGCTATATTGGCCCCCGAGCAGCGACTTACCAAACGGTGAGTCATTATTGGGACCCTATCTTAGTTGCGCATACAGGTGACCATTCTGGTCGGGCTAGGTTGTTAATATTTAACGACATAACCCTATCTAAGTATGACTTAATATTTGTAGTTAACTCGACCCGACGCCTCAAACGGCTAAGGAGAGAAGAATTTTAGCATTAAGTCTAAAATAAACTTCTCGACAACTCACCACACCGAGGGAAATAGTGTGGCTAGCCCGACTCAAACTATAGTCAGTAAAGGCGAATCAAATTCGTTAACAGCTAAGGGTTTTCCAAAAAATCCTAGACGCATGTCAACACAAGAAATAAGAAAGAAGAAGTACATGCATAAAACGATAAATAATATAAAGCATGAAAGCGCCATCCAGAAGCTGAGTTTAAGATAATACATTTGAACAAAGTTATGGCAGTACCAACAAAGTCATGACAAAGTGTAGAAACGTACTAAACTAAGTTCAGCAAACTAAAAGAAGCAATCTTGGCCTTAACAGCTGCAAGCTCCTTCACCTGTTTTGTGCGGATTTTCTCTTACTGTCCCTCCTAAAGCTTGGCGATGAAAGCTTTAGCATCCTCCTCGTCTTAACAAAGGGCTTGGAGGGCTTGCAACTCGTCGTTAGCGGCACAACAGACCCTCATATTCTCTCCATGCATACTCTTCTGGTTCGCCTCCCCCTGAGCGGTTCTAGCCCCCATGTCGACAGCGTCACCATCTCAACCAGCAGGAGGCGTTGCCGCTCGCGCAAGCGTGTGATCTTGGCCTCCTTCTCTGACATGTTCTTCTCTCGAGCTTTATGCTCAAGCTACTTCTGGATCCGGGCACTAGTCAGAAGAGGTGTTAGCTCGTCGCCAAGCTCCGTATGTGCCAACTCTTCCAAACGGTACATAAGTTCTTCCAGGCGGTTATGCTCAAGCTACTTCTGGATCCGGGCACTAGTCATATTCTCTCCTTACACACTAAATTTCCTTGAGACTATAAGCTTTAAAGGGGAGCATATCATAGAATCTTTTGCTACCTTGGCTAACGATAGTAGCCATTTGTTGCAAGGTGGTCTCCAAATTTTGGAGAAGACCCTGCACCAAAGCGAGGTCTAGGGGAGCAGCCCTCCTACCAAAGGCAACTGCAGCAGGGGACTCTTCCATCTGCTCATCACCATCAGAGGGTAGTGACTTCTCATGCAACCTCAGGGCTAGAGCTACAAAACGCAACAAAGAGGGACTTAAAACTTTGATTCTAAAAGTCAAAAATTGCGTTAAAAATGTGCGGCCTGCCAAGCGCAGGCGAACCCTGCATAGACAGGCGAATCAAGCTTGCCTACTATCCGGTGTCCACCAAACAACTGAACACGGTAGAAACTCACCAACCAGGCTGAGTTTGCCAAATAACTAAGCACACGTGAGTGTAGGCATATAAAACTGCTTACAAGTTCCTTAACACAGCTCAGCACGGTGATTCGACAAACCTACGAACCATCGGGCGATATATCCAAGCATGATCGTTAGATCACAACATCGAAGCTAAGTAAGACGCGACGAAGCAGATTAACGAGGCGACGAGGTTAACGAACTCGAACACCGAAGCGTATTTACTTCCAAATTAGGACCCGGACTACCAAATCAGAGTTCAGATCAACAAATCAGAGTTCGGATAAACCGCAAAATTGGAAAACGACGAAAACCAACATTTGGAGGACTCGGCCAAAACAGAGCCACCTCTAGGTGGCTCGGTGGCCGAGCCACCAATTGGTGGCTCGGCCAAGGCTGAGCCACCAAAAGGTGGCCGGCCGAGCCACCTTTTGGTGGCTCGGTGGCCGAGCCACCAAGGTGGCCGAGCCACCAAGGTGGCCGAGCCACCAAGGTGGCCGAGCCACCTGGGCCAAAGCCTAGTTCTAAGTGCCTATAAATAGGCTTGGTGGCTCATTGTTTTAGAGGTTGGAATTTTTGGTGGCGAAGCTCTGCTGGATTGAGATCTAAATCTTGGAGTTTTAAAGCTTTGGAGACTTGGACTTTTCAGATCTGGTTCTCGGCGATCATCCATACCAAACAATGTAGGAGTTCGAGAGAGATTAGATCTGAGATCTACACGGTTACCCTCCGGATCAAAACTTGGTTTTTGATCCTGAGAAGAGTATCGATTTCGCTTGGTCGATTTCGATTACTTCGGGCGATTATTTCCTTGGTGAACTAATCCCCTCGGCTGTTATTTCCTTCGTGAAATAACACCCATCGTACCGTGTAGATCCAACCGGATCTAGATCGCGTGGTGGTCTACGGATTAACCCCAGCACAGGCGAAGAACCTACAAAAGCAAGAGACCGCAAAACAGGATCTTGCGATTTGTTCCACAAAAAAGGAAAGTTATAATCTTTTGATTTTTCTTTGATTTTGTTATAACCGGATCTTATAAAAAGACCAGATCTTTTGTAACCAAAAAACAGTTGCTTGAGAAAACAATGACTTCAATGAAGGAAACAATTTTTCCCACGAACAGTGAGGAGGCAAGATCTCGCCAAACAAGCAAAACTCAAAAGGCTCGCTGAACAACGGAACCCCGCTGAAATCGATGGTGTTCATCATAGAAGGGGAACAAAGGCTGTTCATCTCCCCACTCTCGCCCATGAGAAGGGTCGTTTTTAGGCCTACACTACCTAAACTTACCGTGTGAGCGGGTGAGATTTACGACAGGAGCGGTGGTCATAGCGATGACGTCGGCGACGGCGGAGGTCGAGGCCCTCTTCTTCCCCTTGGAAACGTACAACACCATCCTTTAAGCCATCTTCAACTCTAAAAATGAGAGAGAAACTTGAGTTTTGTAAAAGCTTCATGAGTGCGAATAATCTCCAAAGGGGGAGGGGGCGAACGCCCTATAGAGGCCGGGTCTCGACAGTCGAGATCCACGAGCCCGATTGAAGCGAACAGTTCAGGTTGCTCGTGGCGGTTCGAATTCAACGTCCACGAACGCCACAGACCTCGGGATTTAGGACCAACGGTTTAGATCAAGCACAAAAGTCGAGAGGAGACACTACTTTGCACTTAATACAAAGCGACTTGCCCACGGCACCTTAGCTGGAAAGCACGTAGGCCCCTAGACGGACGTGTGGTTCGCCTAGCATTTCGAAACTCGCCCACACTCGAGTTCGCCTTATACTTCGAACTTGTTTGTGGCTCAAAGTTCACCAACATTAGAGTCCGCCTGACAACTCGAGTTGCCTACAGATCAAACTCCCCTAAGCTTGAGTTCGGCTTGAACTCACCTAGAATAAGTTCGCCTATGGCTCGAACTCGTTTAATTTAAGTCCACCCGCGGCCTGAATCCCTCCGATTCAAGCTCATTAACGGTCCAAGCTCACCTATTACGAACCCGTTGGAGTACCTAAGTGTTGGACAATGAGAGGCAATAATAAATAATAAAAAGGAGTATATGCACAATACATTGGGAAACCAAGAAAGCATAAAGTTCATTCATTAGCCAGTTTTAAGAAAATACATTCAAACAAAGTTATGGCCCTACAGTCAGACGAGTCATAACATTATATTTGAAACAAAATTAACCAAAATATCTTAAAACTACCCTAACCCTACAAGCTTAGTCCAGCAAGCTGAAGGATGCAAGCTTCGCTTTAACGGCGGTTATCCTCCTTACATGACCCTCTCGAGCCTCATCCTCCACCTCCTTCTAGCTTCTGGCCTCGAACGTCACGACGGTTGCAACATCCTCCTTATGCAACATCTGAAGGGTTCGAGTCTCCTCTCCAATAGCTCTAAGGGCATTCTCACCTTCAAACTGCATCCCTCTCAGAGTCATCTCCTCCTGAGCTAGCTTAGCCCTCTTGCGAGCGATGGTAGAAGTGGAGGCATCTATCTTGTCCTATAGTAAACACTACCAATTGGTCAAATGAGCATTATGAGACTCCAAGTTAACTATATCCCTCCCTTAAACCTCCTGCTCCCACGCCCCTGACGTTGGGCCTGAGCCAAGAGTTGCTCCACATTAGACCCCAAGTCTGCCTACAACAAATTCTCCAAGCATGTGTGGCATGACTCCAAATCAAGGAGCCTCATCATGCAATGCGTGGCAAGTTGGTATTCGTCCAAGCACCTAAGGTCAACCATGTGGTCCAGGAGAGATTGTATGAGGTCCGTATAAGTCCCCCAACCGAGGCTGACGATGAAGATCACTTGCTTTGTAACATTCTCCAATTCATTAATGCGAGCCTGTATAGAGAGGGAGCCTGAAGAAGCAGACTCCTGACTGCGAGCCAGTACAACAATTGGCGAGATCTAGGGGTAAAACCCTATTTCTGGCTGAGGATCAGGCCGTAAAGTGGATTCGGTCACAGCTTCTTCTGGTTCATCTTCAGAGACGAAGATGGGTTCAGATTCTGGCTCCCCGACAATCGACACCCCCTCTCTAGCTACTCAACACAATAAAGAGATTAAGTCATGACGAGTCTACCTATCAAGCAAGGCTCGCCTAGCATAGAGCTCGCCTAACGGAGGCACGTACTCACTTTTCATGAGAGGCTTTCCCAACAGAGGCAGTAGCTCACCTAACAAGCGGTGCTTGCCTAATTCGAGCCTACCCGACCTACCCGCTCGACGAACCTTGCCAGGGGCGATGAGGTTCACCGTGAAAGATGAGCAAGCACTGTTCATCTGCCCAGTCTTTACGGATCATGAACTCATCTCGTTCATGCAGTCCTTAACCTACCATGAGGGTTAGAGATAAAGATACCTCTAGTAGCAGCGGCAGCCTCGGCAGCAGCGGCGACCTCAGCGACAGTGGAGGAAGAAGAACCCATCTCCTTCTTCTTCGAAATGGTTGCTTTTGCTCACAAAGCCATCTCGAACACAAGAGGATGATAAGAGAAAACTTGAGTTTTCTCTGAGAAAAGTAGTGAGTGCTGTGATCTCCCAACGAGGAAGGTGAACGCTATATATAGGCAAAATCTCAACATTAGAGATTCGCCTACAGAGTGCGCGGTGCAAAGCACTCAAGCACCGTGCGATCGTGCAGATCAAATCGAACGGCTGTAGGTAAGGCAGGGTGTTTGGAATTCCGCGGGAGTGGTTGAGATTCAGCAGTGGACGTGAGAGACGAGGTGCTCTAATTACACCACATTTAACACTAAATAACATGCCCACGTCATCTTAGCTGGCAAGCACGTAGGTCCCTAGGATGACATGTAGCTCGCCTAAATCAAACTCACCTTCGGCTCAATCTCTTCTTCACCTACAACTCAATCTCGCTTGATAACCCGGGGTTCGCCTAACTTAAGCTTGCCTATAGCTTAGACTCACCATATGATTTTAACTCGTCCCATTCAAGTCCGCTTGCTGTTAGGACCCGCCCAGTCCCGAGTTCTCTTGGAACATGAACTCAGTTGGGGTTTAGCCACAGTTTGAGCCCAACTCAACCCCACCTAAAATTCAGACTTGCGTTCACTTAATGGAGTTCATATGCGGCTAGAACTCTGCCACTTGAAGTTCCCCCGCGGCTAAGACTTGCTTTTTTTTGGCTCATACGCGACTTAGGCTCGTCTATCACAAACTTACCAAAGGAACCCAAGCACTATCCCACAGAAAGAAAAATGCATATGAATGAAGCACAGAGAGCGATGCTGGATTAGAAAACATAATTTCATTCATAATGAGAGATTTTGATACAACGATATAGTCAAATAAATTTACAAATCTCTCAATCGCGACTCCACCTCCTGAATCTCTTGTGTATGCTTACGCTCGAGCTTGCTCAGGACCTCTCTACGAGTGTCTACTTCAGAGTATGAGAGTAAGTCCTGGACGTTGGTCCTCACCTCTTTGAGGGCTCGGTCTTTCTCCTCGATCTTATCAACGACTAATCGTTGTTGAGACCTGAGATCTACCAATTGCTCCATCAGCTGTTCACGGGCATGTTCTTTAGTAACCAGGAGAGCCTGTACCTCAGTAATGGTTTGCTTAACCTTCGCTATCTCCACTTCTAGGCTAGATATGCTAGAGTGGGTCTTGTGACACTCTTCATCCACCTGCTCATCTTAGACAATAATGCACTCCAGCTCCTCCTTCACCTGTGTCTCCAAGGACGTCTTCTCCTCCAGTCTATGTTCCTACTCCTTCAAGGATTTTTGAACCTCGTCGGATACAAGGAGGAGGATGTCAGAACCTTTGGCATAGAGGGCGAGCAGCGTTTGGATAGTCTGCTCTGCTTGCTCTAAGCGCTCATAATACAGAGCGGCAGCGGATGCGCCAAGCAGCTTGATCAAGAAAGCTATGTGAAAGTCAAGGATCACCTTGAACTCCTCTAAAGGTAAGTTCACAACTAATGCGAGCTTAATGCTGTCGGCAAGGGGTCCTGGAAGTTAGCAATGGCTCGATCTACTGATCTCTTACGAGAGCGGGCCACGGGAGAGAGGGTAGCCTCATCAGCCGCTAATGTCACCATCGGGGCTACGCTCGAGGTGCTGATAGCCACAATGACGAGAGTGGTGGTAGACACCACAAAAGGTAAGGGTCCTAGCGACACCAGTTCAGTCCTGACCGTAGATCCGGCAGTAGCCTCAACGGTCACCAAAGTAGGGAATGATGATGCAACGACCAACTGGGTGGATGTTTCCCCTTGAGTCGGAACCTCCGCCTGCTGGGCTGGAGCTTCATCATGAACCGACATCCTCTCAGGAATAGAGGCCTCCCCCTGCTAGGCTGGCACTTCTTCATGAGCTAATGCCTCCTCCTCCTGGCTTGACGTCTCCCCGTAAGTCGAAGCATCATCTCCTTCGTCCTCTTCTTCCTCTCCTTCATCTTCCTCCCCTTCTGACCAATCAACCATGGAGGGAGGATCCTTTTTACCAATGACTCTAAAGGACAAGTCAGCTACAAATATAGAAGAAGTGTCAGCAGCAACTGCTATAAAAGTCTCGACTAGCAAGTCAGCATCAGTGGATCGACGAGGCTCAACGCCACTCTCACATGAATCATCAAGCTCCTCTTCATCTTCGTTTCCTTCCTCTTCGACAGAAGAAATAGGGATTACCCCCTCCGCCATGACTGCATTTGGTCAACACAAACATCAGGTGATACAAGTTCAACATTGTACTCAAAGATAGAGCATTAAAGGATTACCTCCAGATACTATCGATGAAGCGGCTGGAGCACCCGCCTGGTCCCCTACAAAAAGTGTCGATGGGGTAGTCTCCGAAGCAAACGGAGTCATCCCTGATGCAACTACTAGAGCAGGCGTAGTGGCCTTAGTCGCCAGGGTAGTTACCCTAGGAATTGATTCAAGAATATCAGTGACCCTACCCTCTGCTGTTTTGGTGGTCTCCGCCACCTCTTCGTGATGAACTTTCTTGGACACCTCCCCTCCTGAGCTGCCAGTCTCGGTCTCCCACTATCACTTAGAGGGAAACAAGCGTCCAGGAGAAAAAGCGGGCATCCCCATACGTCTAGCTATCGCTCCCCGGACCTACTCCAGACGCGCCTTACCTAGGCCATCTCATCGAACACCCCTTGCTCACCGGTAGGTTCTAACTAGGTGAAAGGTGGCGGGGCCCGAGCATCAAATATTCCGAATTCACCTAGACCTACATAAAGGTCTTCGTTGTGTTTAGCATGAACTTCTTCAAAAAACTCCCCGACGACATGACAACCTCCCCACCTTGATGTGCGGGGAGCTTCCCTCGAGCGGTGCCCCTGCTCCGCCAAAAAAGAGCTCTGGAGTAAAAAACCCTTAGGATTTGCACTGGTGCCCTAGTACCACCTGCAATAAGTAAGCGTATAATAGAGATCACGATCCCTGATTGGCAGATCGATTAGCGTATTGGTGCAGCCTGCACAGGTCCAGAACCACCCCCGTGCGCCATCCACTAACCCTCCTTCGTAATGCAAATAAGGGTTAATGTTCCCTACGTATAACTAGTCATACACAAATTAACGGGCAAACCTAAAGGGAATGTATAGCTCCGGATAACACATGGAGCCTATCTGCAGGATATGGTGCCCTAGCCGTATGTTAACCAGCCATCTGAAGGCGTCGCGGGAAAGGGCAGTGTGTTAGTCCGTCATCACTGCGTCTCTCAGGGCCTCACCATATCCTCCGCCGGTGAAATAGGGGAGGAACCGGTGGAAGTTATAATGGCTAAAGTGGGACAATGTTTTCCTCATATCAGGGATGTCCTTACACTTCCAAGTGCACTTCTCTAGGCGTTTGACAAACGAGACAGACCCTTCTTCCTGAAGAGCCGCCAGTGTGCTCATCAGACATTCACAGTGATAGATGAACCATGCCATCAGATAGGTGTATGGCAACCCAACTCGAGGGTTAGCAGTCTTGTCGACTTCGTCGTCCCCCTCATCGACATACAACACTCGATAGAATTAGGCTATTAGTATACGGAGCCCTCTCTGGATGCACGCCACTGTTGCCGTCCCTAACGCATATGGCCACCCATAAGCCAAGAGAACCACTGGGTAGACGACCTCTACCGGGATCGCCTTGAAAGAATGAGTGGGGACCATGTACCTCTTCAGCCATAACATGAGGTACCCCACGAGCAAAGTCTTTGCTGATATCAGGGACTTAGCCTGATGGTGGAATGACTCGAAGATCATCCCTACCTTGAACCCGCCCTCATCATGCTAGAGGATTTCCACAGCCCCGCTTTCGGATATCCTCCTCTCCACCTTAGCTGAGTCGCACTCGCCCAACGGTAGAATGGATCTCCCCTTAACATCATTCTTCAGGAACATGTAATCAGCCTAATTCTTATGGCTGATCCCCAAAGCCCTCTTCTTCTTACCCTTATGATCCACTGTCCCTAGGGTATTTAGGTATATGTGGTAATGGTCGATCAACTCCCATAGGGTCTCCACCACTTGAGGGAACTTGACCGAGAGGTAGCCAATCTCCTCTTGACCCGGCACGTACTCCTCATAAGGGAATTCTCCCAATGGCAACCCTGATACATTATACATCTCGTGGAGTGTTATGCCCAACTCGCCGTTGGGTGTGAAGAACGTACCGCTATCCAGACTGTACAATTCCAAGATACTTTGGAACTGGGGAGCGTTGATCTTCAGGTCGTGTTGGGTGGCCCTGATAGCCATGTACAGCTCTGACCCTTCAAGATCAGAATCCTTCGCCAAGATGTACTTAGTGATCTTAGACCACCAAGTGTTGCTACCTGGTGCAAAATAAATGCACCCCGGAGCCCTAAAGTCCTTCGGAGGAAATTATCCCCCAGCTTGGAAGAAACAATGACAGAAGGTCTCCACCACTGCAGTTGTCTCCCCCACGGGTAACTTGTTCTACAGCAGGCCTGGACGCAGAGCAGTCACATGCTCACAGGAGCTGTCGACCCTATATCCAGCTGTGGAACCGATAAAGACCCTGCAAGTCACCCCATCTTGAGTAGGGGTCAGATCCTAATTCATCATTTGTGGAACCAAAACCGAGCATGGCTTAACAATGGAGAACCCTCTCGGCATGCTAGGAATGTAGTATTGGACCCCACCTATGACTCGGAGCCATCTGCTCTCTTCAAGAAATACGGTGATGCCCGGCGGACACCTTCTTTACAAATTTAGTTGATTTATCAATAGCAAACACTGGCATTGGGTTGAGAAGCGGAAATCAGGAGGGGGCTACATAGCTCCATCTACTAGCAAGGCCGATGGCAACAACCTTCGGGAGGGCCTCGTCAGAAAATGTGGCTACAAAACAAAGCGAAAGAAAGTTAGAAAATTCCGGCTCAGAAGTGTGAGATTTTCTTAGACCTCCAAACATGCAGCCTTCTATATACATGCAAACCTCAATTGACGAAGTCAACTTCACCTGGCAAGTTCTGGATTCACCGGACAAAGACTAAACCCACCTTACAAAGGCTGAGTTCGCCTGGAAAAGGCTGAGCCCACCTAGAAAAGGCTGAACTCGCCTGACAAAAGGCCGAACTTTCCTGACAAAAGGCCTAACTTGCCTGAAATCACAGAGCATCGCCTGAAATGGCAAAGCTCACTGTGGAAGATGAGCAAACAGTGATCATTTCTCAGTTTTATCTTGCTCATCGACACGGGGTCATCCTATTTACCCAAGTATGTTCCAGTGGCGCTGGCGGTTGCACCGGTGGTGACACTACCAAAAGAGCGACTTAGGCCCTTTCCCCTCAAAACGCACTTCTTGGTTTTTGGCACTATGTCAGAGTCGAAGAAAGAGAGACGAGAAAAGTCCGATGAAAGTCTAGTTCTTTCTCTCTAAAGGATTCGAGCGAGCAAAAATCACTAAGCATAGTAGTCTCCCAAGGAAGGAGACAAAGCCTATTTAAAGGCAAAACAATGATGGCTGAGAGGGATTGCCACGATCGAAACCGACGGTGCAGATCACTCTCGACAATTCAATTTTAGTGGTTACAGACGAACCGCCGAAACAGGGAGTGGGTCAGGCAGGTCGAATCTGAAGCCCAAACTAAGAAGCGATTCATGGCTGATCCAACGGCCAAATTCGAAAGATGTTTTTCAAAATCAATGGCCACGATTCGTTGCCAGATGAGGCGCATGAAAATGAGATCGCCTTGTCAAATCACATTTAATGCAACGTGATGCGTTGACGCTGCCCCAGCTGGCAAGCACGAGGCTCGCCCCACCACTACTTCGGACCTCTCTTGCGAGAGAAAACCTCACCCATCTCTTGAGCTTGCCTGTCTCTCGAGCTCGCCTACGTAACTCAGCTCACCTGTCGACATGTGAAGCTTGCCTATTTATTAAGCTCGCTAGTTGTTCGAGCTCGACTGCTGCTTAAACCCACCCGTCTAACTCTGCTTTGTTGTTTGAGCTCGTATGTCGCTTGAGTTCACCCAAAACCAACTAACCCATCTGGGGTGCATGTGCTCACCAATAAATGGTGATCCTTCTTGTTCAAAGTATTCCAAATCACATGCGACCTAGCTTAGTTCTGAAAACTTTAAAGGGGGTCTTGTAGGCTATAAAAATTACCTTTACAACAGGAAGATCTAAAAACCCATCTGTATGGGTACGCCTGCACGTAGAAGAGCCAAGTAAACTCACTTTAATCGTCGAGCCCACCGTCGAGAGCTCAATTCCGCCTACATGCTTGACTCTCCAGCATGGGTCAATCCGCTCAAATGTTGAAGTTCTCTAGCATGAATGAAGATCGCCTGCATGCTTGACTCACCAGCACGAGTCAAGTCCATTCAAGCACTACGTTCGTCAGCACGAATGAAGCTTGCCTGCACATCCAGGAAATCAGCAGTCCGCCTGTAAGTTCGCCATGCTCTCCAGAGCACTCGGCGATTATGATGTCATGTATAGGGATGGGCTTTCCTATTTCCCACAACGTGAAAAGGGGGGAGTATAGTACTCCGCACACATCAGGTAGCCACTCACAGTATGAGTGAGAGGCATGACATCTCTCAATAGTACATGGTCACATCCCATGATTTAAGAGAATGACCATGTTGTCTCTTCCTGTATTAAGAGCCTCTCCTGGCTACATGAAGGAGGGGGCTTTTCACTAGAGGCTGGCTTTTCGGTTGGTTGGACTTCTCGGTTGATCTAACAACCTGCTATTTGCATTACTTTTGCACTGTAGCTTCTTCTTTTAGCCTTTGACCTTGATAGCCATTAAGCTCGGGAATTCAAACTAAGTCAATACGAGCTTCTACTATGTACTACAGCTCATCTGTAACTTTGCTCGGATCGTCCAAGGGAAACAAACTCAGTTCCGACACTGAGGGAGGCGTCCTATCGCTACCAAAGACCCCATGTTAAACAATGAGGGCCTTCCCTCTGCTTCTGTTATAATTTTAATTCATTAGTTTGTAATAAGCTATTCTTATCAATACAAATAAAATCCCTATTTCAGGAGATCAAATTTTACACCCTACAGCCTCAGAGAGTATTCAGGACATGTTCACCCGATTCATAGACATTGTGAATAGATTTAAAGCTTTAGGAAAATAATATGATATGATGTGTTGCGGAAATAGTGTCAAGATTGCTAGTACACAATCAAGTTATAGTGTAGTACAATGTCGATCCCATGAGAAATGTGTGTAGAAAAAATTTCTAAATTGGATCTAGAGCTATGTGTGGACCATTAGGAGTGACAATAAAGAGATATAAGGAGTGTGTGATTATTTGCAACTAAAAGGAAACTAAGAGAAGGAAGAAAAAGAGTGACAAAAAAAGGCAAATGAGAACAAACAAAGGGGAATAAATAAATAAAATAGAAAAGAACAAAATGAAAAAGAGAAGAAAATAATTAAAAAAAGCAAAAACAAAGTAAGTAAGTTCGAGAAAAATTAAGTAGATAAGATATGAATCTAGAATTAAATCCACTTGTTAATTTCATTTAGGATTTATGAATTACTCTATTTTTATCATATTTTATTTTAGATTTTATTAAGCATAGACTATCAAACCACTTAAGAAAAGTATAATCTATCAAATTATCATCCAAGTAAAATCAATATTCATGACAAATAATAATTACACAATTCATAAGTATAATTTATCAAACCAATTAAGATAAGTATAGATTATCAAATTCTTCTTCTATCAATTAGTTCTCTAGTTGATTATGCAGACATGATTATTTTTAGCACAAGAGAGCAACCATATATTATAAAAAAAACTACTTTCATATAATTCTAGAATTTCTACAAGAATTAGTTCCTCATTTTACAAAAAAATAAAAATAAAAATAAAAGAACAACAAAAAACCTAAACTACAAGAAAATAAAAATAACTACAAAAATAAGAACAAGAGCAATAAAATAAAATTCTAAACTATGAGCATAAAGAAAATCTAACTAATAAGAAATAAAAGAACATAAAAGTGTATCTATACTACAAAATACAAATGAATAAAAATAAAAATAATATGAAAAATAAACAACAAAATAAAAGAATATGAAATTAAATCTACTCTATAAGGCATCAAAATAAATCTAATCTACCAACATAAAAAGATAAAGAAATTAAAATCCTAAAATATCAATTTATAAAATAAGAAAATAAAAGAGAAAAAAGAAAATTTTCATTGTAATTAAGGGGTTGGCCCCTTGGAGGAAAATCTTCATCTTCATATTCATCAATAAATAAGATTTTTTTTAAATGTAGGAAAAATTATTTTTATTAATTCAAATAAAATTTTAGAAGGTCTTCTCAATTATGAGTAACTCTCCTCTTTAAATGGAGATTATAATTAAATATTCACACTCTTAAGCTCTCACTCTACCCTTCCATTTATGAATAACAAAAATCTCTCACAACCCTTAGATTTGTCTTAGCCCTAAGTAACCCTCATAATTGTTTATTGTCTTTTATATTACAATTAGCTCATATTATAATGAAAAGAATATAATCGAAACTAAGAAAATTTATATTTCCTAGGGTTCTTTTTTATGTGCTGATGGAGCATTGATCTTGTACTCTGTTGATGATCGAACTAAGATGATGTGTCTTTTGCTAGGAAGATAACTCAGTCTTCTCTTAGAACCAAAAGTAAAAGAAAACTGTATGTGTGTAGTCTGGTGATCTCTCCTTGTGTATGTCGAATAAACAATCTCCTCCTCCACTTATAGGCAGAGAGAGAGAGAGAGAGAGAGAGAGAGAGAGAGAGAGAGAGAGAGAGAGAGAGAGAGAGAGAGAAGAGGGAGGGAGGGAGGGAGAGAGAGAATGGCCTTTAATTGTGGGTTAAGTGGCTATTGAGATAGGAGATAGTGGCAGAACGGTTATCCCCTTAAAAATAGCTCTCAAACGGATGATTGGCAAAGTTTGCTGACTTGGTGACGCTCTCTAAAAGTGTTTGAGTGGGCCTAAATTTGAAGTGGGTGAGCCATCTTTAGAATTGTGGATGTCATGGTCCATGTGGGTAGCAGTGGGCGAAGTTCGCTAATTGGTTGGTTGGCGAACTTCATTGGCGAAGTCAATTAGTTGGCGAACATTGAAAACTTTGACTGTTAGTTTGAATTTAGCGTAGAATTTGACTCATGACTTGGTTGTCTCGATGACACCTTTTGATCCAACCTAAAGTCTGAATAAGGAGTCCACTCACCCTTGACTTGCTCGGGTTGGGTCGGGTCGAGATGAGTTCTGTGGTGAAGTTCACATGCTTTGTTAGGCAGACCTCATTGCAGCTTGTTGCAGGATTGAGTTTTAGCCCATTTAAAGCATTTAGCCTATGTTTATTCACTTCTTAGATCCAAGCTAAATATTAGCTTGGATAAAATATATTTTAACCGTCTACAAGAACCCCCCAAAGTTTTCAAGATCTTGCATTGACTTGTAGTAAAGATTAAAATACTTTGGGTAGCAGCTAAAGGTGTACTGTTAAACGTAGCTTGAGTCATCTTGTTTAGGCTGAAAATAGTCTTCAATCTACTTAGTTGCCAGAGGTGTACTATTGAATATAGCTTCCTTTGATGTAGACTTGTGTTGAAGGCTCAATGGTGGTTATACACTCCAATGCTGTGATTAGAACAAAGTTCGATCGCTCTATTATTGAGGCGATGTTCAGAAATTAGCGATGTTCAACTGAATTTGGATATCGACGAGATTTGCCTTACTTGAGCTTTAAGGGAAAAATTTGTCAATTATTGACATTCACTAACTGGTAATGGTCCTTAGGATTATGCCTTTGGATTTGTGCCATGATCTGCGACTGATATCTCTTGATTCACGAGATTCACTATAGATTTAACCGAGTTTTAGGCTATGATTTAACCTCTTTGTTTAGTCCAATCTATCTTAAAAGATGTGATTTTATTAGAAGCTTGGATTTAGTGAAGGCTATAAATAACGTTATTTCCCTTCTAAATTCTTCATCTTTATCATCATCTTCTTTTTCTCCTTGTTTATGTCTCCATCTATTAGATCGAAGATGATCCTTAATAGAAGAGCTGAAATTAAATAGCTCCAACAAGAGCTTGCCCAAGTAGGGGGAAACGAAGCGGACAAACATCACATATTCTGTTGATTAGTGGACTTGTTATTAGCCTAGAAGGTCGAGCTTAATCAAATCGTCGAGAATCAGTCAAGGGCTTGGGGCAAGGTGAATCACGAAAGAGACGCGTGGAGCTTCGAGTGCTATGCTCTACATAAGACCATGCAACGACTGAGATAGCAGTTGAAGAAGGATCATTAGAATTTCACAAGAGAGGACTCCAACAGTGATTAGGTTCCACAAATGTGAACCTAAAACGTAATTAAACATCATGTGGTTTTCTCAGGCCTGAACTCAAATTTTGGTGCAAGAACGTTCTTCTTCCTATTGATATGCCTCACTTAGAAGAACAATGATAGGTTTTGTTTAACAACTTTCTTCTCCTCTCCTGGCATAGGGTCTAGGAAGGAGTAAGAAGGACCTATTTCTTCTACATGGGGAAAAGTGTTATTTTGTGAGATCAGAGGAACATAGGTTGTAGCTTGGTACAGCTTATGTATGTTCATGAACCATCATATTATCTATAGTTAACAGTATAGGGTTGTAGCAAAAATCAACAAATATCCATCATCCATGTAACTAGATACTCTGAATGTCACCTTTATGTAGTAGAGCTTTCGATTAATAAAAATAATTTTTTAAGAAATTGTCCATCTTTGTGTGTTTGATCCGCATGAACTTTACTTCTGTGGCGAACTTGAACTCTGCATGTTAGAAATGAAGCTCAGGCTTCCTTATGTCAGCGAGAATTGATTGAAGTGCACAAGGTATGGTCTCAAACAAATTGAGCTAGAATTCTTTCAATTTGGAGAATTAGTGAAATTCACCATATCATTCTAGCGATGTTTGCTTCAATACCCAACTGAATTGGGTGACATTCATTCATTTAATTTGACAAATATTCGGTTGGGTGAAGCTCCCTAAGTCGATTAGGCGGGGCTCAGTGATTTTATTATGCAAAATTAGCCATGAGGAATTCTAATTTGAATCCTTAATTTATGCGCCTAAGATTGTGGTGGGGGTCATTCAAAGCAAAATACTCAACAAAGTTCAAGGCAAGAATCTTTGACAAAGCTCAGAGCAAGATTTTTAGCGAAGTTAAGGGTGAAAATATTTAGAGAATTTTAGGGTCAACCTATAAATAGAGTTGTTTACCTCCATTCTTCTTCATTTTTATTTTTCAAAACTCCTAACGTTCTCAAAACCTTATCCTTCTTAAAGCCTAAATGATCTTAGAATCAATCTTCAATACCTCCTTTTCATGCAATCTTAAGAGGAGGAGGTACTACTAGGGGACCTAATCAACCAAGGGTGGAAGACACATGGGCATAGTTGGAGATGACTGTGCATAAGCTTCAAAGTCATTTATGGTGATCTTTATTAGATCTATGAAAATTCAGCACCAATTGGGCTTTGCATTTTGGCTTTGCGCAATAAAGGTTATTCACTGCCAAAGCCATGATTTTTTGACCACTTATGCTCTCATCGATGAATTTTTGTAGGCAACGATGAAGTTCTATTAGTAGCCATCAATGGTGCTTGATGCGGCGAGCTTCGCTTCTTAGGTAGAACTCGTTGTTGTTAGCCTGTTTGGATGGAGGTCATGATCCAGTTTGAGGGGCCTTCACCTGAGAGAGATTCGCCAATCTAATTTGAGCAACCTTCACTTTAAGCAATGCTCGTTAATCTAGTTTGAGCGACCTTCATTTAAGTGAGGTTCTCCAATCTGAGCGACCTTCGCCTAAATGAAGTTCTCCATCTTAATCTACTTAATATTTTAAGTGAATCTGATTGCGGTGCTGAAGTTTGCTACTATCAATATGAACATCGCTCATCTTGTCAACACTTAATTAGTTGTGATGCATTTCACTCATGAGTGAGATTCGCCCATGGCAAACTTTTCATCTGAGTGCAAAGATATGGTTAATTTCTTTGAGTCTCTATCTTCTAACTTATTTTTTGCATTCTTTTGTGTAGTTTACTTATCGAAGGAACCTATTGATAGTAACCACTTTGGGAATGATGGGACTCGTAACTCTAAAATGAGGCACACTTCTAAGAGCACGTCCCTCTATACCTAGAGGGTAGCAACCAAGAAAGGGTTGAGGCTATGCGATTGAGGGACTATCGAACTATGCGAGAGATGACCATGGATGCTAAGTTCTCCATTCCCAAAGAGGATACGTTGGGGAAGCCTCACTTCTTATTTAGTGATAGTAATCCCAATGATACCTCCATATTTAGTTGGGCGAAGAAGCATTGGTATTATATCCAAGGAGATCACTGTTACTACTTACCGGTAATAGAGCATCATGTGTCCTTCATGTACTTGCAGCCTCTCACCATGCCCCACCTAATGAGTTTCACCCTCACCAACAAAGAAGATAGTGTGAATGAGGGCCCTCTGAAGTACGATGGTGGCTTTCGTTAAGAAGGACTTTATGGGGTCAACATTATAGGTTTGCATCCAGGGTTCATCTGTGAGGATGCCCCTGTTAATGAAGTTCCTGTTGTCTTGAACATCTTTGAAAATGAACTTGCAAAGACTGATACATAGTATCCTGATGGGGATACTAGATTCCCTAGTTGGAAAACATTGACATATACCCAATGGTGGACCTGTCTAGTGAAATATGCTCTCACCCACTTTTGAGGGGAGCTTGAGAAGATCGGGGCTCTATTCTACAGTGAGAGCCTAAAAATACGGTGTAGAGATTTAGGCGCTAGTGTTGTATGAAATTTTGGAGATGTATAATGTCAATAATAACTCCTTCTTCACTCTGGCAGGTAAAATTAGGATCGCTTTGTATGAAACATTTGAAGTATCATGATTGCCGATGAGAGACCATCCTTATAAAAAATTCTTCCCAACCAATACAGAGTTGAATGCTTATTCAAAGATTTCTCATATCGGAGAGGTGATTAGGGAATTAGTCTGTCACTTTCTTATCTATCTAAGGATTGTTGCAAATATCAGACATGATTCTACCATTGCTCATGTTCCTTGGGCTAAGTATTTATTTCATAATGTTAGTAAGAAGGGGAATGTCAATTCGGTCTATCCGGTGACAAAAACTAAAGTTGGGACTTGAATATTCCATGAGGATCAAGTACTTCACACTGCCAAATTAGATGAATGGGGGTTCCATGCGGGTGATAAATTCATGAGTTTACACCATCAAGCAAAGGAGCCGATACCTGAGCTGACTTTGCTTATAGGATTCCTCTTGATCTAGTTGAAAGGCTTTGTTGTGCCTTCCCGGCCAAAAACTTACATCTCCATCAAAGAATTATTTCCTACTGTGTTGTTTACTGCTGAATATAAGTTAGCCCTTCTTCTAGAAACAGTCAGTTGCATACATCACAGATTGAGGAAATTGGCTACCGAATATATGAACCAAGAAGATAACAATGCAAGGGACTGGGTCCCAAAACATAGTGTGGAGTTGTTTTATGCATATCTGGTAATATGGAATACTTCGCATTGTTCTTCATTTATGCCAGCTGCTACACTAAGTGGAGATGACTTCTCGTTACTTTAGAGGTATGAGCGCTCAAAGTAGTCTGTCAAATACTTCGTAGGGATTTGTCGGACTCTTCAAAAAGATCATTACCACCTCTATTGTTATTTTCCTGAGATTGATGGTACAAGCCCAATGGACAAGTTTGAAGGCAGCGCAAGCAACAAAGGTTTTACTTGCTTATCTAGCAGGTGTTTCAACTAGTTGGTCAATATTAGGCCAAGTCACATTATTGCTAGGTTAAATGAGACTAATTTTTACATTAAGTCATACTTGCCTTGTCGATTTACTCATTAATTTTGATATGACCAGCTTTTTGTCGGGAATCTAAATCCAAGTTTGTTGTGCATGGGAAGTCTGTTAGATGGTGCTCGTGCTTGATATCACTTTGCTGTTAAGGCTATAGGGATAGATTCACACCCCCTCCTCACATACCCTTGTTATATGATGTTAGAGTTATGCAAGTGGTATTGTAGAATGATTGTTCCTAATCCCGACTTTCATGTGAATAAAACTAGCTTATGATGGATAACCCGAAGATATAGGGAGTTATTTAAGAAAAGTTCAAAGAGTAGGGCTCCAGGACTTCAAGACATTCTAGCAGAAGACGCGCTAGAAGATCAAGATTGTGACGCACCGAGTGGGTAACCTACTCCTCAAGGGCCAATTTGTGTTAACATATAGGAATCGTATGAATCCGCGGTTCGCTACGGTGCACCTAGTAGAGGAAGGGAAAATAGGGGAAAGAGGACATTGCAAGATTGTCTCCTACAACAACCTTCAAAGAAATAGCATTTGGCACCTTCAGAGCCTAAGCCTGTACCTGGAGGCTCTTTAAGGATTAGGGAAGAGCATCCAACATGTGAACCTAGAATTGAACCGTCAGGTAAATTTTATTCATATCTTTGTATCAAGTCGTTTGAATTTCATTTGATTGATGTGCGCTTCTTATATACAGGTAAAGCACCCATCCTTCTCAACCAAGAAAACCTAGATGATGAGGAGAAAGTGGATTACGACACTGATGCTTATCTTACTGAGCCTGACAATGTGGCCTTGAGGACGACATTGGTGGCTCCTCCCATATGCCAGGTATACTTTTCTCTGACCGATCTCGCATAGTTTCTTTGCTTTGATGACTGATGCTTTGTGTATCTCTTTAACAAATGATGAACCAAGATTGGAGACAGTAGGTAGAGAATCTCCTACATCAATTTTTGCTGTTGGTAAGTTTGAACCTGTGGCTAATTTTGATGGTGCTTTTGGTGTCTTGGAGACTGAGCTGACCATTGATATAGTAGCCAGTCCTGCAGCTACACTCGTTTCAGTAGCGAGGTGTAGATTAGTTATTTCTGAATCATCTGATGAATATGACGATACATCAATCTCTCTGATTCTAGTAGGAGTCAGATGGGTAGTGCCATCGACTTCTGTGCTTCAAAATGAAGATAACCCAATTATAATAGTGGCTGCAACTAAGAAGCCAGAGGTCACAACTACTGGTATTGAAGTTATTCCCATGGATGTGCCGATGACTACAACATTGGTAGTAAGATTTATTGTCCTATCAGCAGAGGTGACATCTGTGGTTTCTACCATGGTAGATGTTTCTAGCATGTTAGACACACTCGCACCGTTCCTCCTATCAGGTGACAAATAAGTGCATCTTTTGCCGACTATTTTTTTGACAACCATAGATGCATTGGTGGTTTTCACAGAATCCGACACTTCGAGCTAGGTGGAAATAGCCTAATCTCCTAATCTCAATTATTTGATCGAGTTAGAGATTCAATATCTAGTTGAAAGCATAGTGAAACTATTCAATCAAAGTGTCAAATCTACTTTGGCAATGTAGAAAGGCTTATCTGCTAGCACTCTTACTTTGTTGAGGAATCAACTCAGCCCTGGCGTTAATTGCAGGGCCGTACATAATGAACTATTCAAGAAGATGATCGACGAGGTTGAAATTTAGTTTCAAGAGTTGCAACAGCTTCGTGTAGCTAATGTTGATGGCATTGCTGAGCTTGAATTTTATCAACTCTCGATGAAGCACCATCAGGTTGAAGAATCTACTTGCAGGGAGATGGAGAAGATCTAAAGGAGACTTTAACGATTGAATGATAGCCTCGCATCAGTTGATGGCAATTAGGTAGAGCTTCAAAATGCTAATCTGGAGAAAGAATCCATCATCAATAAGGTCAAGGAGGTTATTTCTATAGTTGAAGCATAGTTGAAAGCATCTCAACAACAGAAAGAGGAGTTTGAACTTAAGTCAGCCGAATTGGCTAAGGAGTGAGATCTCAAGGTCGCTTACCTTGAGGCTAAGACGATCAAGCTGGCAGCTGTTAGAACTCAAGCTGATCTATTAATCCTAGTACAGTGAGAGAGAGGGCCCAAAAGAGTGCTCATGAAGCTAGGAATTCTAGGAATGCTGAATGTATTACACGAAAATACTGTTTTTATCTGTATTCCCTTTAGAATTTTTGAAATGGATTAGCTCTTCCAATAATAAAAGAACTTTTGTCTCTTTTCATATGTATACGATAATGGTGTGATATTAGTAAAATGTATTGATACCGTTGTTGGCGAGAAGAAATGATAGGATCAAACAAATAGAGGTGTAATATTAACATATCAATTTTGATTAAGTTGGTACTGTTCAGAGGTGTAATGTTAACATGACAGTATTAGGGTATTTAATAGAGGTGTAAAGTTAATATGCCAAATGAAATGACCGACAGAGATGTAATATTAACTTGTCAGTTTGGAAAGAGTCTAAAGGACAATTACCTTTTAGAAGTGTAGTGTTAACTTAACAGTAGAAAATTGATAGAAGTGTAATGTTAACTAATCAATTTTTGGCAAAGGCGGAGTGATAGGAGTGTAATGTTAACCGGTCAAATCTGAAAGGAAAAGTTAACAAATGTGTAATGTTAATAGATCGATAAAAATACTCCAACAAAGGTATAATATTAACCGATCGGATCATTAAAATGGAAAATATTCAGAGGCATAATGTTAACATGACAATGATAAGCCAATTAGAGTCAAACAGAGGTGTAGTGTTAACTTGATGACTCACTAGAGATTTAGAGTCAGGCAGAGGTGTGGTGTTAACTTTATGAATCGTTAGGGATTTTGATTGGGATTTTAGATCAAGATGATCAATATTTAAGATCAGAGGTGAAAACTTAAACATGGCCGAGATCTCTATAGGGAGACAAAATTGGCTAGAATCAGACAAAATATTTCTTGAAAAAAATTTCATTGACTGAGGCTATGAGCCTTTGCCATTTGGGTCAATTAGGCAACATGCTCCATTTGAGTAGACTGTCTCTATTACAAATGAACATTTCCATTTGGGTTGGAATTTACCCTTAGTCTTGTGCGTCATGACCATGGGTCAATGAACAACTAAGACTAGGTCACCTTCTTTGAAGGATCATTCTTTGACTCTCCGATTGAAGACTCTTGAGCTCCGTGACTGGTAGATCATAATTCATTACTGAGCTCAAAATCTCAAATCATGTAGCACCTCTAGTTCTTAGAGTTGCTTTGGATTATGTTCTTTGGTCGTCATATTCTCAGCAAGGGTAATTCTTAATGACAGCATCTGGATTTTTCAGAGGGATCATGGTTTTACATCTGTAGACTAAGACAAAAGGCATAGAGCCAATAGGAGTGCTGACTATTATTCAATAAGCTTATAAGCACTCTTTAGACTCTCATCCTAATCTTTTTTGTTGGAGGAGACAAACTTCTTTAAAAGCTTATTGATGGTTTTGTTGAAAGCATTAGGTAAACCATTAGTAGCTGAGTGATATGGCATAGAAGCCACATCTTAAATTTTGTACTTGCTGCAGAATCTAAAGAATGATCGACTAGCAAACTGCAAACCATTATCACAGACAATCCTTTGAGGGATGCTAAATCGATAAATTATGTAGTGTTGCAAGAACTTAACCATCTAAAATATCTTGACTCCTATGAACGAAGCAGCTTCAACCCATTTGAAGAAGTAATTAGTGATGACCATGATGAATCAATAGTCTTTAGCAGATGGTGGACTTATCGGCTCAATGATGTCCATACCCTATGTATTAAATGGCTATGAGGAATTGGCTGGATATAATTCTTCTAGAGATTAGTGTAGGGAATTAGCATGGACTTGGTACTTATAATATTGTTTGGCATAAGCCACTATTTTTATAATCATCATTGGCCAGTAATAACCCAGATGATGAAATCACTCCAAAAGTTTAGGGCCTAGTCGATGAGCCCCATGTGTACCATCATGGGCTTTCTTTAGTACTTCTCGAGCTTCACTTAATGGTAAGCATCAGAGCAACATGCCATCAAATGATTCATGATACAAAGTCTACGTAGCAGAATCACAGAAGAAGCATGAAGCCCTTCTTTGGATATAGATTGATTGTTTGGATTATCAAGTAAATTCCGTTTCCAAGACATAATCAATGATCGAGAAATACCAATCATTAGCATCAAAGTGAGTTAGAAGACATGCATTTTGTTAGCTTCTAGAGTTTGCTTTCGGAAGCATAATTGATGACTAGCCACTATGATGCGCCTAGAAGACTTAGGAGTCAAGGCAAGAGTGGCTGCAAAGGACGCTAAAGATCTGCATGGGTATTTTTGAGGTGGGCTAAATAACTAATGTGGAAGCCTTTGAATGACTGCACAAGCTTCATGGTTACTTTGTGGTAGGGTATAAGGTCATTGTGACGGACCTCATATTCTCCTTTAATCTAGTTAACGATCAATTTAGAATCATTGTAGGCTTCAAGATATTTGACACCCATATCTTGAGCAAGTTGCTAACCAATTATGAGAGCATTATACTTAGACATATTATTGGAGCATGGCTCGATCAATGAATAAGGCAGAGAAAGAACATGTCCTTGGGGATCGATGAACACTACCCCCCACACTTACAATAATTGCTCCTTTGTAATTATGTCTCAACGCCCCATCAAAGTAGAGTTACCATACCTGATGGTTGGAAGTAACATTTGGCTTCAAAATTTCAACTGGGATATCTTCATAGAGTTTAGAAGATTCACGAATGGGGTAATCTACTATAAAGTCAACTATTGTTTGACCTTTTATTGCTTTCTGTGGTACGAATGCCATGTCGTACTATGAAAACAATATTACCCATTTAGCTAACTTAGAGTTTAGCAATACGGGCTTCGTCATGAGTATTCATAGAGGATTGACTCCTCGAATGACATGGATAGATTGACCAGTTAGCTAGTGCTATATCTTTTGAACTGTGAAAACTAATGCTAGACATTCCTTTTCGATTGGATTGTAGTGATGCTCAGCACCAATCATAATCACTAGTGGAAATTGGGGTTTCCCTGACGGCAACATCGCTGACGGGAAATTCCCGTCAGCGTTGTTTTTATCGCTGACGGGAACTCCCGTCGGCGATGTTCCCGTCAGCGTGTCTTCGTTCCCGCCAGTGATGACAACATCGCTGATGGGCTGTAAACATCGCTGACGGGAAACCCGTCAGCGATGTCTGCTATATAACTCCCTCGCTGACGACATTTTTTTCCACAGATACCCTAATTTCTTCGCCGCCGCGCGCCCTCGTTCCCCTCTCTCAGCTCAGCCACTCGCTCCGGCGAACAACTCACTCTCGTGGCCGGCCTAGCCCGCGCCATCACCTTCCCCTCCCCCTCTTCGACTCCACCGCCTGTGGCCCCGATCGAGCTCAACATCGACCTTGGAGCTCGCCGCCGCACCGCCCCCGTGCCGACTTTAACAGTGGGGTCGCCTGAGCTATCTCGTCTCCTCACCCGTCAGCGTATGATTCCTTTGATTTTTTTAATTTTTTTCTTCTGATTTTAGGTTTTGTTGTTTTTACTAATTTGAGATCTGATTTCTTGGATTGCAGTGCAGGAGGTCTAAGTGAGTCTTACGTTTTGTTGGATTACAGTGCAGGAGATCCAAGCGGTAATTTTTGGTCATTGTCGCATTTTGGTGTATAGAAATTATACATAATTAGTTGTAAAACGAATAATTAGTTGTAAAATGACCAAGCTGGCTGATATTTACAAATAGCTATAATCTAGTTGAGTCTCATTTTATTTGTAAAGTTTAACATACAGACTTAAATAAAATTAAGCATATGCTGTAATAAAGTGGTTATATAGCATGACAGTTTTTAGTCTAAAGTGCAATCACTAGTGAAATAATTTTTGTATGAAGTTCATCTCTAAATTGGTTCAGAGATAGCGCTATTCTGAGAGAAAAGTTCATGAAGAAAATAACGACATAAGTAACTTCAGTAACATAATTTGACCTTACCTTAATTCCATGTTTCTGAGAGAAAGTTCATTAAGAACAATAGTTATCAAATCAATTTGACTTGATGATATATAATATGTATGCTATACTATCTGCATAATTTTAAGTTCAACCATCAAAATGTAATTAGTCATTAGATATATAAAGTTTTTGGACTTTGAACTTTGAATGCATGCGGTGAGTTTTTTTAGACACTGATGTCTCAGACTCGTTATGGTTGTTTATGGGCATGACTGTTGTTGAAACATTCGCCCATGCCTAAGTTTAATTAGAGAAGACCAGAAAACTTATCAAAATTTACCATATAAAATAGGCTAAATATCAGAAAGTTACCACCTTAAGTTTGAACAATTATCAGATAACCAACCTCATATGATACAGTTGACCAGCTGCTAATTTACTCTCTAGGTCTTTATTCTTTTTTGGTTAATTTATTCTCTTGTGGGTAATTACAATTTTTATTGTGTTATATATCATGATTTATGAATCGAAAGTCGTTACCCCTAGTTTCCCGTCTAATAATGTTGGATGTGAATCTCTTCTGATATAAACTCACGCAATTCTATTTTAGGATGTGAAAATACTTTTTACAACTAAAGAGAATAACGTGATTTATGTTAGGAGCATGATATACATGCAATAATTATTAGATATGTCCGGGGAGGAGTCCCCTTCTCGTACAGGTTAGGAATACAGTAGTGTATCATCTATCTTTGTATACTTTATGCATTTTATTCCTTAAAAATTTTGGTAACACGTACCGCATTGTTCTCCGTGTACAATAAGCGTATGTTGTTTTGCGTATCGATCTATAATCGATCTATTATCAATGATTGTAAGCATTATAACATCCGCACAGTGTACTCGGAGAACTGCGGGTAGGTGCTGCCGAAATTTTTAAGAAATAAATACGCTTAAAGTATATAAAGGTAGTTGTAGACACTACTATATTCCTAATGGGATAGGTCCATTTCCTATGACAGCCATTAAATTGTCTTATTTCAAATATGAGCGTTAGATTTTACTCCCACATAATTTATGTTTTGGTAATTTTTCCTCCGAGATTATTATAATTAAAATTTTCCTGATGTCGTGAAGAAAGTTAATATCATGCAACCTTTAATTTGATGCGTTACTAATAAAAATTAACATTACCTAATTATGCTTAATATCATACAGATCTATGAGGATAGTTCCCGACAAATCATGGATCGATATTCCTCGTATTGATAGATGGAGGGATAGTCGATATAAGGATGGAATAAATCAATTCATACAGTACGCCTTGGCAGACCCACGGAAGTTAAATAGTGATGTCGTGTATTGTCCCTGCTGTTGGTGTAAAAATAGGGCGTTGGTGGATAAAAGTGATTTACAGAAACACTTAATATCAGGATTCCATGAGGAGTACAAATATTAGACGTTTCATGGGGAAGGATGTCTTGAAGAAATGGAACTGATGGCGGATATCGGTACTTCCGCTTCGAGAATAGATGATACGAGAATAGATGATACACATACGATGCTCGTGGATATGTTAACAGTTCCTAATATAGATCAATCTGATTATGCCGAGGATGTTGACGAGTCAGGAAATGCTGGAGGCATGACTGATTATGAGGAGCTAGCGCAGATAATGAAATTAATAGACGACAATGAAAATGATCTGTATGAGGGTTGCACCGAGTTCACCAGGTTATCATTTATGCTGCGTCTTTTGCGTATAAAGTCTCTTAGTAGAATGGCAGATAAATATTTTAATATGTTGCTTGTGTTGCTGAGAAAAGTCATTCCAAATGGAAAAGAGAGCATACCAGAAAATTATGATAACGCAAAGAAGATTGTTTCCGTTATAGGACTTGATTACAATAAAATCGACGTATGCCCTAATGATTGCATCCTCTACTATAAAGATAAAAAAGATCTTCAGGAGTGTCCAATTTGTGGAGTATCACGGTGGGTACAACGCAAAAATTATTCAACACATGGGACAGAAAGGTCTATGTTTAAGCAAAAGAAGATTCCAGCAAAGGTCCTGCGCCATTTTCCCTTAATACCAAGGCTAAAACAATTGTATATGAATAAAGACACTACTAAGAAAATGAGGTGGCACATGGAGGAACGTATTGATGATGGTAAAATCAGACATCCGGCCGATGCAGAGGCATGGAAGCATGTGGATAGAACTTTTCCTTCGTTTGCGAATGAGTGCAGGAATGTTAGACTAGGTTTGTCTAGCGATGGATTCAATCCATTTGGGATAATGAGTTCTGGTTGGTCTACATGGCTTGTTGTATTAACACCTTACAACTTACCGCCTTGGCTTTGCATGAAACAACCGTATATGATACTTTCATTATTGATACCGGGCAAGCATGCACCAGGCAATGACATAGATGTGTTTTTAGTACCGCTAATTGATGAGTTAAAACAACTCTGGACTGAAGGGGTTATGACATATGGTACTCATGTAAAGCAGTCTTTCAGACTACGTGCTATTTTACTATGGACAATTAATGATTTTCCAGCCTATGCGAATCTTTCAAGTTGGTCTACAAAGGGAACATATGCATGTCCAGTGTGGTCCAGAATTCAAAGGTCTTTATCTGCACCACAGTCGAAAGTTTTGTTATTGGTTTAATAGAAGGTGGTTGAACATAAAACACAGGTACAGAACAAAAAAATAGAGCAAGTTTTTTGATGGTACTGTTGAGAAGAGAGATGCTCCGCGTCCATTAGGTGGAGATCAGATTGTACATTCGCTTGAGAGGTTTCCTGCTGTCAGGTTTGGAAAGAAGCGCTATTCGAAAGAAGATTTACTTGGAGTAAGGAACTTGCGTATTAACAAAAGGATACCAAAACGAAAAAGACAAGCACAAGCGGTGAGTGATGGGGCTGAAGTCGTAAAATTGCCCTCAGGTTGGAAATTCAGCATTTTTTTTCAACTCCCCTATTGGAAAGAGTTAAGAATACGTCACAACTTGGACGTTATGCACATTGAAAAAAATATTTGTGATAATCTTTTGTCCACACTGTTGCAAGATGCTAATAAATCAAAGGATGATCTACGATCTCGTCAAGATCTAACTGCTTTGAACATTAGAGAGGAACTGCAGCCAAAAATTATCAAAAATGACAGATTAGAATTGCCTGCGTCTCGTATTACGATGTCAAAAGTTGAGATGAAAATATTTTGTTAAGTCCTCAAATCAATAAAGTTACCAGAGGGTTACTCCGCAAACATATCGAACAATGTCCAGGTGCAAGAAAGGAAAATATTAGGACTTAAAACTCATGATTATCACGTGCTTCTTCATCAACTGCTACCCGTGGCAATACGCAGTACTATGCTAGATAAAAAAACAGTGAATGTTATTATTGATTTTTGTGGATTTTTCAGAAAGCTTTGTTCTAAAGTTATAGACGACCGTGACTTTGAGAAACTTGGAGAAATTATTTCAGAAACAATGTGTAAAATGGAGATGCTCTTTCCTCCATCTTTTTTCACAATAATGGTTCATCTTACACAACATCTCGCGGAGGAGGCTGCAATAGCAGGACCAGTCCATTATCGTTGGATGTATCCAATAGAAAGGTTAGTATTTAGATACTTTTAATCGTTACCTATCAATATTTATATCTATTAAATGTCAATATCTTTACATATATATCTGATTAATTATCCTTTTTAGATATTTGGGTTCAATGAAGCGCCAATTGCGTAATAGAGCTCGACCAGAAGGTTCAATAGCTAAAAGTTACGTGAGAACCGAGTGTCTCTTATTTGCCTCTCGTTATATGAGAGGGGAGCAAACTGAAATTCAAGCACCTGTTGATAATAAGGATAACACAGTTCTCTATCTTCGCGGGTTGAACAAAAATTATTCTAACATATTGCTAGATCAAGTGCATGCATACGTAGTAAATAATCTTGAAATCTTCTCGGAGTACCGGAGGTAAAATATCTAAAAAGAGTTTTGAATACCATTTAATCTTTAATATTTATTTTGACAATAATAAATAAATTTATTGCATTAATAGGCAACATCAGGAAAAACTTAAGAATGAAGTTACCGGTAGTACAGCTGTACATGACATTAGAGAAAGGCATATGAAGGAATTCCCTGCTTGGTTGAAGAATGAAGTAAGTATTATTAAATTTAGCAATATTTGTATGTTTTTTGATAAAAAAACTGAAATTATTGATTTAATAGTTTTCTTATTTTTTATATTTAGATCCAGGAACAACTTGTCCTTAATAATCAAATATCAGAAGAAGTGAAGGTTCACGCAAAGCGGCCTTACTATGCTGTATGTCAATATGGTGGGTATCGTGTTAACGGTTATAAATTTCATACAATGGAGGTTGATGATACGAAGGTCACCCAAAATAGTGGTGTCATGGCTACCTTCTCACGGGAATGTTTCTCAAACAGAAGAGATCAGAATCCAGTTGAAAATAATATGACATATTATGGAAGGTTGGAAGATGTGGTGGAGATATTCTACGGCTATGGTGGTCCAAATGAACATAAATACATGATGTTCATGATTCGTTGGTGTTTTACAAAGACTCAAAAGGATCCCTTTGGATTTACAATTGTCAATCTCGATAAAGAAATTGATAGTGATGAAAAATTCATGTTTGCATCTCAGGTGGGACAATGTTTCTATGTGAAAGATCCCGTAGTTAAAGACGAGTGGGTTGTCCTGTACAAGGATTCTAGGGCTTATATTCAACCTTCTACTAATGAAGATGATGACGAGAGCTATATAAACAACTTCAATGAGCCAAATGCAGCGATCGATGAATTCTCGTACCCTCAAAACGTAGTGTTTGAAACGGATGCTCCAACAACTCGGACAGACATTCCAAATATTATCACAGACATTAATAAGAGCTAAACAGCTATTATTTGTAATCGGGTCTTCATGTAAATTTTTTAGTTTGCAAATTGTATAATAAAAACTTTAATATCACTACAATGTATCTCAATTACCTTTTGGACGATATAAATATGTAATATCTTATTTTGTATATTCAGCTTGCAGATGCCTACAAACTTGATGTGAAATGAAAAATTTAATAACGCAATAATACATATTGTTTTTATTTTCGCCAAGCCAAATTGCATCTATATTATATTAATTTGTATGTTTATTCAACTTGCAGATGTCTAAAAATATTAACAAGAGGTTATTCGAAGCTAACCCCAGCCAAGACCAATCCACCGAAGAAGACCCCCCGAGTTCAGGAGAGATGTCAGGTATAACTTAGTATAACTTAAGTATTTTTATTCATGATATATGTACAATGATAATTTATTTCTTTTATTTTTATAGGTGAGGGTGAGGAAGAGCCGACTCACATACCATTATATGCAGATCCTACAGTTATACTTCGAGCATATATTCCCGGGATTGAGCGCGGGCCCTTACCAGCATGTGCAGAGGGGTACAGACTCAAGCAGACTGAAAAATACATGCTTGTGAAAAAACGATTGGATGAATAGGGCCCACAAATTGATGAGATTTTGTCTGATGCAAAAAATGAAATCAGACAAAGATTTGGTGAGTTTGAGCAAAGATTTTCATTCCGGGCCTATTAATAAGAATCGGTCTTGACACTGATCTAAAATTTATATTACACTATCTTTCATGTTTAGCTAGATCATTACATCAAATCCTCTGGATTTTATCGGTCTTGACACATATTTAGGCAACACACCCTTTTTTCAACTAATGATTTTAGGCTGAAATTCTAGAGACATCACCCTTATAGAACCCTTATTTTCTACTACGATCTCTTGGATAATTTTTCACTAGAGTGAAATGACATTGTATACCATCAAACAATACAAAATTACACATATAGAGGCATAACTACTTGTTGCACACTCAGACTGATACATTCTTGTTTAATAAATTGTTACATCACTGTTTGTTGGGCATACCCATGGTCATGCGTTGTGTAATATGGTTCAGTAGGACATATCATGTGAACACTCACAAAATTTATCTATATTACTGCCCATTTATCTATCTATCTAAAGTTCAGAAAATGTACATGCATGTTATATATGTTTGTGCCCTTTATCCTATATAATCAGTTCAGCTATTATGTCGTAAAATGTGTCAGGCTTTTGCCCTCATGTTCTTTTTCTTCAAAAAAAATCCCATTATTGTCTTTGTTAAGAATAATTTACTCCTGACTTGCATACATTAACCATTCAAGAAACCAATAAAGGGTTATTTTTTTTATTAAATAAAAGTGTTGATATATCTAATATTTTTTCTTTGTTGCAGGAGAGAAACTTTATCAGAAAAAAGGACGCCAAGGAAGTGACTTTAAAAAAAAGTTACCACCGGATGGATTTCAAGCAATTGTGAGATGGGGACATAATGGGATTCCAACCGGACAATGGGCTAATAACTTCAGCTCATACCTTGGATGCTTGATACGGAGGAGTGATAATGTGAATCCTTATTATGAGGCTTGGGAGCAGCCATTTCATGTCCTGGAGAGTATATATCGAGATTGTTGGGTAAATTCTTATATTTACCACAATTATTTTTCAATTCTGTCAATTGTCCATGCTTAACTATATTTTAATTTTTAGAGATATTTCAACATAGAAGACAATCCTGTAGGATGGGAATTTTTATTTGGATACCAGGGAAAGTTCAAGCATTCTCTTCGGGAGTGGAGACATGAGATAAAGAAGAAATGCTTTGATTGTTTCACTCACAACTAGGAGAGGATTTACAAGCGAGATAAGAGGGTTGACCCTGAGCACTTAGCTGCACTTATAATATTGTGGGGCCAAGAGGAGCACCAGGTAAATATGTATAGTAGTTAACTATCATCAATTTATTTATCTGAAACTAGTGATATATTTCATTGTATATATCATGCACTAAAATTCTCTTTGTTCATGTTGAAGGAGAAATGTCGGAGAAATAAACTTAATCGATGGAAAAAAGATTATGATCATCATACGGGGACTACTTCATTTGCCCAGATTGAGGATCAATTTTGTAGGACAACGGTATAAAGTCTTTTAATCTTCTATATATATTCTCTCCGCTTCTTAGAATATTTGATAAATAAAACTAATAAATATATTTTTAAATCTCAGAACGCTCCCTTTATCCCGCTACCAGAACTGCACAGGAGAACGATGGTTCAATTTAAGAAGGGATACGATGATGATGAGAATAGGAAACAAAGGCTAGAATTGGCCAAGAAAATGCAGGTTAACTAATTATCTTAGCTCTTATTAGCCTGTTCTTTGTTGGGAATTTATTTTTTTGCACTCTTCTTTTGGTCATCTTAATTATCATACATGAATTATATGTGTGAATGTGTTAAGGAAGATGCATGCATACATCTATGATAATGCAAGCTTCTTCATGCACTATAATTTTATTTTATCTTTTAAATATGATGATTATATGTGTGAATGTGTTAAGGAAGATGCATGCATACATCTATGGTTTATGGTTAATTAAGTGTTAAGGAAGATGCAAGCTTCTTCACGCAAAGGGTTCAACTAAACAACGGCAAGTACAATACTAAGAAAATACATGTCGAATAATATTTTATGTTTATGGTTAATTAAGTGCATGCGTAAAGATAAGGTGCAAAACTGGAAATGACTTCATGAAATATCCTAGTCAATCCATTCATTGATATTAATGTAGGCCCAACAAGAAGCTTATATGTTGAACACAGTAGCCATGACACACTAAAACCAACAATTGTTATGGTGTCTGAAATGTATCATTTTCTTATATGCAGCATTTTAATGACACATATGTTGTTTATAAAATATGGCAATGTTTGAGAATCGATGTGATAATACTTTTTCTTTTTGATATACTTGGTCCATTTAACTGTAGGTCTTGAATGCTCTGATTGTGGATGAGAAGTTTTTACATTATTTTCTCATCTGAATGAAATACACCTGCTATTAATCATACATATTCTGTTAAAATAAAGTTGAATGATTACTTTAGAAGAACAACAATTGATAGATTTGGATTGATTGAAATTGGATCAAACTTCCAAGAAATGTTTACTTACCAGATTATATCATTGCATGACAGATGATTTTTGTTGTCACTTGGATCATTAAACTTATTTTTTTAGTGTGTGAAAGGCCAATTCTTAAACTTATTTTTTTGTCTTCTAGGAAGCTCTGGAAAACACATATTATGAGGTTGTTGCACAGAGCCAGGAACCCCTAACTAGAGAGCAGAATTACAATGTGAGCCATTTAGTTTGTAGACTTCCCAAAAAAGGGAGGACCAGGTGGATGGGAGTTGGAGCTCAGAGGGTGTCTACATAATTCCAGCCTCCGCCGATTTCAACACCATCGACTATGCCATCGGGGCCCTCTTACATGCCGTAGGAGGATTGCACTCAGCAGGCGATGCAGCTTGTTTCCTCTGTCATGAATATGTTAGATGGTCAGATTCCCGAGGAGATGTGGGAGGATATTCAAGAGGAGCTTATGCGAGTGATCCAGCCTACTGCTACTTTTGCGATGGTATCTAGGCAAATAATGAAATCTTGTAGAAGGCGGGTTCCTACTCGGGTGCAAAGCCAGATCATGAATTTCTTGGTCACTCAAAAGGCATTTACTGGTAGTGGAGAGAGTAGCAGATAGGTATACTTATTATATATGTAAAATATGATTACACACAATATTATGTGATTCTAAATTTAAATTATTTTTTTGTTAGGGTGGAGATGATGCTATTAGGAGCACGAGTCGTAGGGATGGAGCCGCTAGTGGCAACGCACATGATGACATGGATAGGGCGGATGACCTATCTTAGTGAGTTATATCCTAAACTCGTGTTTGTATATTGTGGACATCTTTATAGTTGAGATTATGCGTGTATGGTTTGATGTGGATTTAGAACTTATGACATGTGTATGGTTTGTTGTGAAAATTGTTGTGGATTTGGAAGTTATCGTGTTTATGTATGGTTTGATGTGTATGGTTTACTGACGATATTATGTACATATTTTGAATTTGGATGGTTTGTTTGGTTTGATGTGTATGGATTTAGAACTTGTGACATGTGTATGGTTTGATGTGTATGGATTTAGAACTTATGACATGTGTATGGTTTGTTTGTCAAAATTGATTGGATGAGATATTTAATTGGGAAAATTTGGATTGTATTTATTTCGAGATGTTTTGGAAAGCACATGAAATGTCGTTTGAAGATTTGTATATATAGGGAATTGATGATATGTACAGGGAAATAAATATACAATCACCAGAATTTTTTTTTTGCTGCTAATGCATATCGCTGACGGGAACCCCGTCAGCGATAAGTATCGCTGACGGGATACCCATCAGCGATGCACATAACATTGTTGACGATGACCCGTCAGCGATAGGTATCGCTGACGGGAACCCGTCAGCGATGTTATGTACATCCCTGACGGGAACCCCGTCAGCGATACTTATCTTTAATGGGGTTCCCGTCAGCGATACTAAATGCATCGCTGACGGCTGCCCGTCAGCGATACTTATCACTGACGGGAAACCCGTCAGCGTTCGTGTGTACAGCGACGACGAACTGTCGTCAGTAATGTCTATCACTGACGGGATCGCCGTCAGGGATAGTGAAACATCGCTGATGGGAATCCCGTCAGCGATGTTTCAATATTACTGATGGCATTCACCGTCAATAATGTTGCCGTCAGTAATATACATTACTGACGGCTCCCCGTCAGGGATGTTTCATCCCTGACGGGACTTTTCCTGACGACGTATCCTTGACGGGACGCTGTCAAGGATACGTATGCCTAACGGGAAATTTGACATCCCTGACGGGAAAGCCCGTCAAGGATACCGATTTTTCCACTAGTGAATCTGACTGAGATAATAAATAGTTTGCTCGTGACTCTCATCATTCTTTTGAGCAAGAAGTGCGCTAAGAGAGTGATCCATAGCCTTGATATAGAGTAGGAAAGGTTTACCTGATACTGGTGTGACCAAGATAGGTGGCTTCATGAGATAATTATTGATCTCATCAAAAGCTCTTTGATAAGTGTCATCCTAAATAGATGAAACAACTTTCTTCATCATCTTTTAAAACGGTTGGCATTTTCGAGATAGACTAGCTATGAATCTATGGATACACGCTAATAGTCCTCGTAAACATTTGGGTTCCTTAAGATTCCACGGGCGTAGCTTCTCTCGGATGGCTTTTTCCTTTTCGGGATCAACATGTATTCCTTTGAATGTTACGATGAACCCTAGGAATTTACTTGATGATACCGCCAGGAATGACTTAGTTGAGCTCATCTTGAGTTAATGTTTCCTCATGATTTTGAACATTGTTCTTAAGTTATTGACATGGTCTTGATGGTGAGGACTTTTGATTGCAAGGTTGTCAACATAGCACTCACCCGTCTTACAAAAATGCTCAAAGAACATCCTGTTCATGGTGCATTGGTAAGTTGCTACAGCATTTTCAGGCCAAAGAGCATTATATAACAGGATACTCCTAAGGGTATCCTGAAAGCTGTGTGCTTCTAATCATCAGGATGCATATTAATTTGGTTGTATCCAGAAAACTTATCCATGAATGACATACTCTCAAACCCACATATATTTTCAACCTTGATGTCATGATAGGAAGATGGAATTCATCTTTTAGGCAAGTAAGATTAAGATTTCTGAAATCAATACAGATCTGGATCTTACCATTCTTTTTTATTACTACAACGATATTAGCCAGCCAATCTGGATGTTGTTCTTCATGAATGAACCAATGTCCAATGAGTTTGTAGATTTCCTTCTTGATTTGCTCCATTAGCTGGGGATGGAAGCGTTGTTATTTTTGTTTGACTGGCTTCACTTTGTGGTCAATGTTAAGGGGATGTACAACCACATTGAGATTAAACCCAGGCATGTCTTCGTAACTCCATGCAAAGATGTCAATGTACTCTCGAAGGAGATTTATGAGTTATTTTTTATTAGTGAGTAAAAAACTCTTGCTGATAATGATGGGTTTAAGATTGACTTCATCACCTATATTGACTTGGACCACTTTATCTTCGGTGGGTAATTCATTGATTTTAAAGTGCGACACCCACTGCTTTTCAAGATGTTTCACCAAAGAATTATCTTTAGGATCTTCAAATGCCTCAGACTCATCAAGATCCATGGTTACGCTATATGAGACTATGTTTAACATGAATTCACCAAACATGGCTCCAATGCTAGTGTCAGAATCCCAATCAGATGTATTTGAAGAGCTACTTGGAAAATCATTAGATGCTGGTCCTATTTGTAACTCAGCCTCAGGGAAAATGTAACCGAGTCCAAGTTTAGTCTAATTATAATAATCGAAAGCCTTCTCTTTTGAAAAAAGGGATTAGAGGAACTTTTAGCCTTTGATTGAAAATTCAATACTTGTTTTAAAGTAAAGTTGTATCCCATTTTTGCCTTTATATACTGAGATTGTCAGCTATAATAGCAGAATTATGGTGCTCCTTTGACTTCCTCATGCAAGCTTGATAGGCGTGGATGTGGCTCAACTTTTCCAAAGACAATTGGATATTAGGCACATTTTTTAGCTTGGACTATGAATGTGGCACCTTCTGGGTTGTCTAGCTGTCGATGAGTTGAGTACGACTCATTTGTGGGCATATGCAATATTGATTTTATAGCTAGCCTTGAGATCATAGTTTTGACTCTTGAATTTTCATACTTAGAACCTAAAGAGTATTCATAAGCAAAAACTTCTTTATTAAAGATCTAGTCGCTCTGACCTTTGGCTACCTGCCTAGTATATGGATCCTTAAGGGTAATTACAAGTGGTTCTATTTCCCAGATTGGATCATCGTTAGGATCTAGCTCATTGTCTTCTTCATTATCATTATTCTCAGCATTGGAAAGGACAATCTCAAATGTATAATTTTCATCATCCATAAGAGAGTTCGTAAAATAATTCTGTACTCCCTTAAAGGGATGCTTTTTACCCTCAATCTTTCGTTGAACCCTTTGTTTATTAGTATACTTGAAGCATTGATGAAGTGTTGAAGGAACGATCATGTTGGAATGGTTCATGGTCATTTGAGGAAAAGATTGTAGGGTGATTCGACATCAATGACATAAGAAGTCACTTTCATCTTTACATCACCAATCTGACATTTAAGTTGGATATTCCAAAGAGATTGTCTACTACTGGAGTTGAAACCGAATATGACGGTGGTAGTCTTTGCGAGCTTGTGAAGTGGGATACCCAAAAAGCTCAAAAGTCTAAGCGAAATGATGCTCAACATAGAGTTTGTCAATATGAATCCTTTCGACCTTTCCTGACCCCACATACTAGGTATAGTAAAGGGGTCAATTATGATGATGGTCCTTAATAAACATGTCTTCTGGTGTGAAGGTGATACAAGACGCTTGCTACCTACACCGATAGCATTGCTTATGTTATTCATCCTGAGGAGGCTCGACCATGTGAGCAAGGAACACCTCACTATTGTTCAAAGCTTCTCTCAAAACCTCTCTCGTTTCCTTAGACAAATATAAAAGTTTCAATACAGTTATACGAGCCGGAATATTGACTAATTGAGGCATGATATCATATCAGAATAGGGCTTTAGGATCATCTGTGGGACGTTATAATGCTTTGTCGAGCCGAGTATCCTTCTGTTTGGTCAGTTCAAGTTATTTGGAAGGTCCTAACTGATCGTATTTCTTTAGCTAATATCAGCATGACCTTGTCCCTACCATGACAATTTTCTCTTTCTCTGAATAAGTGAGTGAGGAGGCTCATAGAGATTCCTCTCCAACGACTGCAGAGATATCATTGGGGGACTTCATCTTGTATTTGCTCTTGGATTTCAGAAGAGTCCAATTTTTTTGTTGGAGGAGATCGGGATGTACCCACATCATGTTCCCTCTTTCTATAATAAGAGGGACTAAGCCTTGTAGTAGGAATTAGAACAATGCCATTTTAGGCTTGAATTTCTAACATGGAGCCAAATTGCAGAGTTACCATATTAGTATTAACTTTTTTTGCTCAGGATTGAGCTTGAGGATTTCTAACTCGACAAAGGTCTGAGTTTTATCCTTAAGGATGTAGCAGTTCTTCATCGGGTGTCCCAAACTTCTGTGATAAAGATAGTAATTAGGTTGTTAGTCTCTTCAAGTTCTTCAGGGCATCGGGCTTCGGGAAGCTTTAACCAATTATCCTTGCTAAGGACATGAAAGATAGCCACTTTATGTTCGTCTTTGAATGAGTAATTGTATTGAACATTCTTCCTTGGTTCCCTTTTTAGGTTGTTTGGATTTCAGACTCAACTGTTTAAGTTTCTTTGGCCTTTTGCTATTGTTTGCCTTTATTACCCTTGAAGTTGGTGCAAGCCTCAAACTTGTTAAAGCATTCTAATGACTTTTCTGTTATCTCAGCCTATTCCACCAAATCCTTCCATGTGTGGGCCGTATCAGTGTCCACATAAGCACCTATACGCCCCCACAAAGTTTTACTAATAAGTTTGGAGAAGCATTGGCAAAGAAATATCTCGACATCGCAATGTTAGAATGTGGTATCTCTCAATAAATTCCTTGACCGTCTCATTTCCTCTTTATTTTTTAGATAGGAATTTGGTGATTGTGACATCTAATTATTACTCATAAAATTGTGAGAGGAACTTTGATTTTCAGATTAGCCTAAGATTTGATTGAACCCTCAGGTAGATTCTAAAATCAATCAAAGGCTACCCCCCCTGAAAGGTGCCATTAAAAAGTTATACTTTAATGGTGTCATTTCCACCACATTCCCAGCTTGTTGGTGGAAGTAGTAGATGTATTAGTTTGGAGAACCTTTACCATCAAATATATGCAATGTTGACAACTTAAACTTCATCAGATAGGAAACCATGTATGACTCGATAGGATAAGATCAAGTAATTATGACCTTCTTAAGCTTAATTTGCTAAGAGAGAGCATTAAGCTACTTTTGGATGTCATCCAGAGCCTTTGCTTTCTCACTTGGCTTAGGAGGCACTAAAGTTTCTAATCCTGAATGGTCAGAATCCGTGTCTTCTTAATACGCTAGTTCTTTATCTAGGAAAAATTCGATGACTGGTCGTTTATCCTTGAAGAACTTGGGTGAGATTGAGAAGTTGAAAGAAGTTGTTCAAACATTTTCTCTAAACGCTCAAATCACTCATCTAAGCCTTCTTTTGAGATGCCATCTGAGTGAGAAGATCTTCTTAGTCTGTCATGTTTACTACCCATTGTTGCTATTGACTCAAACTTGGAGTGGCATTCGAATCTATGGCTAAATCGTCATCACTTGTGGTAATTTGGTCGACTTGAGCAAAGCCACATCGCATGTGTTTGGAGAAGGGAATAGTCGAATGGGATTACTTCTCTCTAGCTTAATCTATTGTAATAATACACACCACTATCCTATGGTAGTATGTCTCTAATGCTAGCAAAATATCTTGGGCCAGACATGCTCTCCGCACCTTCGTCCTCATCTTTAGAAACTGCGCTAGTCATGTTGACCGTGAACTCCTGAAATCTACCCTTTTGGGTACATTCTCGTATTTTTGTCTGAACCTCTGAAGGTTCAGAATTATGATTCAAATGACTAAAAACTAATTCCTTTTCATGAATAGCTTTACATTAGAAATTCTTTTAAACTGCCAAGACAACTTCCCTGAGGGTCGCACAATGTTGTCATTGGTGAAATCTCTTTAGAGATAGAAACTCCCTCAGATGACCAGTAGTTCTAATTTGATGGTTCTTTTTGGAGCCAACTTCTCATCTTTTAGTTCTTGGTGAGTGAATGTCGCTTATGGTGATGTTAGTAAGACTTTCACTTAGTGACATTGGATAAGTCACCATTAGTGATATTATTCTCTTGCGGGAACTTAGATGAGGGATTATCGCCATTCTTTAACTTTATCGAGGAAGCATAGCAAGCATCGTGAGATACGTTAAATCAAACTCTCAAAGTAATTTTGGACTGATGTCTAAAATCAGATGACGTGAAAACATATTAACCTTTGAATCCAGGTGAGGGTAGATGCTTCTTCATTCTGAGCAAAGTTTGTTTGGCTTGCGGTGAAGCTCAAATTGTCTTTGGTGAAGTTTTCCTTTAAACATGCAAGAGTCAACTTGGACTGTGAGTTCACATTAAGGTGAATTTTATGGTAGCTTTTAATTGTCATTGATGATTGGTTTGAGAAAATGAATTCCTCAAACTTTGCTTGGTCAAATTTGATGACCAGTGATTTAGCAAATGACCTGAGGGTTTTAGTATTAGAATGCAACATAATTTTCTAATCAGAGAAGAAAGAAGTCCCCAATAGAGTTGACATCCTATTTAGGTCTTTTATATTACAATTAGATCATATTACAATAAAATAAATACAATTGAACTAAGAAAAATTTATATTTCCTAGAGTTCTTTTCTATGTGTCAATGGAGCATCGATCTTGTACTCCATTAATGATCCAACTAAAATGATGGGTCTTTTACTATTGATATCTACTTTGGTTGCTAGAAAGATAACTCAACCTTCTTTTAGAGCTAAAAGTAAAAGAAAATTGCATGTGTGTAGTCTGGTGATCTCTCCTTGTGTGTGTCAAATTAACAATATCCTCCTCTTATAGGCTGAGAGAGAGAGAGAGAGAGAGAGAGAGAGAGAGAGAGAGAGAGAGAGAGAGAGTTAGTGGCCTTTAATTGTGGGTCAAGTGGCCATTAAGATAGGAGATAATGATGGAGCGGTTATCTTCTTGAAAATTCTCTAAAACCGCTGATTGGTGAAGTTTGCTGACTTGGTGAAGGTCGCTAAAACTGTTTGGACAAGGCTCACTTAAATGTGGGTGAGCCCTCTTCGAAATTGTGGATGACAGGGCTCATGTAGGTAGCTGTAGGTAAAATTTGCTAACTGGTTGGTTGGCGAACTTTGCTAGCAAAGTCAATCCAATAGTGAACTTCGCCTGTGAGTTTGAACTTAGCATAGAATTTGACTCGTGACTTTACCATCTCAATAACACCTTTCGACTCGGGAAAAACTTTAGATTGGGAGTCGACTCACCATTTGTGACGCCCCTGGGTTCACACAAGGTTGCAATCCAAGGTAAAACCAGGAATGTCAAACCTGCCATACACCACACCGTGCAATAACATGTTTCACCATCACAATGACTATCCATTTAGTGGAATCAACAACAGGTGTAGGTACAAAGCAAGTAAAATATTTTACAATAAATACATAATGAGATCTCGGATTAATGCATCTCATCAACCAAATAAGCTGGAATACATAGTCAATGTCTGAAATGAATAATAACAGTCTGGAGATCTTAACATGTCTCAAAATACAAAACATCTGATATATGAAATAAGGCACACAGCCTTTACAACTCTAGAATATAAATCTCTCAAGTCTAAAAATGTCTCGAGTGGAGTACAAAATGAAATACATCTAATAAGAGGATAAACGAGCACTAATAAAAATCGCCCTCAACCTGCGACTCTACAGGCTCCGGGCTCGTTACCTGAAAGGGGGAGAGACAACGAGCGTCAAAGCGCTAACGAGCAACATCACAACCAACCCCAAGGGATAGGGCTCGTTGAATATGAAAATACAGTTAATACCTAAAAATATAAAATCATTTATACTAACAATAGTGGATTTTAGTGCTTAGGAAATTACAACACGAGCATAGGTACGTCGAACAAAATAATCCAAACAAGGAAACCCTCATGTATATACCATGTGTCTCAAATTGTAAATCCCTAAATACTAAACCCGAGGTTTAACACAAGAAACAATAAAGAAAAGAATACAAACCCATCTCTACCGATAAAATTTAAACATGTCAAAGCTGCAGTAAGTGTCATGTCCAGCCTAGGTGGCTATCATTGTTCGCGGGAAAAGTTGCTTTCTTCATTGAATTCATTGTTCTCTCGAGTAACTGTTTTTCGATTACAAAAGATCCGGTCTTTTTATAAGATCCGGTTACAACGAAATCAAAGAGAAAAAAAATAAAAAGATTACAACTTTCCTGAACAAATCGCAAGATCCTGTTTTGCGGTCTCTTGCTTTTGTGGGTTCTTCGCCTGCGCCAGGGTTAATCCGTAGACCACCGCGTGATCTAGATCCGGTCAGATCTACACGGTATGATGGGTATTATTTTGCGAAGGAAATAATAGCCGGGGGGGATTAGTTCACCAAGGAAATAATCGCCCGAAGTAATCGAAATCGACCAAGCGAAATCGATACTCTTCTTGGGATCAAAAACCAAGTTTTGATCCGGAGGGTAGCCGTGTAGATCTCAGATCTGATCCCTCTCGAACTCCTGTCTTATTTGACGTGGATGATCGCCGAGCACCGGATCTAAAAATTTGCAAGTCTTCAAGCTTCAAAAACTCCGAGGTTCAGATCTGAATCCAGCAGAGCTTCGCCTCTAAAAATTCTAACCTCTAAAACAATGAGCTACCAAGCCTATTTATAGGCACTCAGAACTGGGCTTTGGCCCAGGTGGCTCAGCCACCGAGCCACCAAAAGGTGGCTCGGCCACCGAGCCACCTAAAGGTGGCTCGGTTTTGGCCGAGTCCTCCAATGTTGGTTTTTGTCGTTTTTCAGTTTCGTGGTTTATCCGAACTCTGATTTGTTTATCTGAACTCTGATTTGGCAGTCCGGATCCTGATTTGGCAGTAAATACGCTTCGGTGTTCAAGTTCGTTAACCTCGTCGCCTCGTTAATCTGCTTCGTCGCATCTTACTTAGCTTCGATGTTGTGATCTAACGATCATGCTTGGATATATCGCCCGATGGTTCGTATGTTTGTTGAATCATCGTGCCGAGCTGTGTTAAGGGACCTATAAGCAGTTTTATACGCCTACAGATACCTCCTCTAAAGTGTTTCAGTCTTATTCTTTTATAGAAGAGTCTGGAATACTTTGGATATGATTGTCCCAACCTTCAATCAGTTATGACAGGATTTTTGGAATGACTTCTATTCTTGATTCTTTCAATCCTCCAGGCTATTCGGTGCTTTGTCGAATGTCTGCAAGGGTTCCGGTACTGCATTTATTGTCTGACCGTTGTCAGAATTTTGAACTTGTAGTCAATTCCTGATTTTCTGATCTTTAGCTCGTGTTTGTTGTTTCAACATAGAACTGACCATCGATTGTTGGCGTTGAGTCTTCATTTGCAATGCGTTGTCCAGCGTTTTGACACAGTTTATATTCGTACGTCTACTGGAGTCTCGAGAAGAAGTTTATACTCTTATACTTTTCGGAGTGTTGTTGAGTTATCCTTAAGAATATTTTTAGAAAAAATACTCTCCAGAAACTTCTCAACAAAAATAGGGAATAGTTTATACTCGTATACCTTATTGGAGTATACACAGTTTAAGCTCTTAAGGTATTGGAGCGTGGCGGTCTCAAATTTAGGGCTACAGGACCAACTATTACAGTTGTTTCGTCTGCATATATGGATCTTATCCCGAAGTTGTTGGATGCCCAAGTCACGAGACCAACTCATAAAGTTGATGCGTCAATGACTCGTATTTATAGAATTTTTGGCAAATTCTCAGCCATCAACGAGTTTGATGAGCCTTTACCGACTACCGTTTGAGTCGGACTAGCATTCAGATTATCTAAATCTGTTCCGTATGTAACGTTAAGCTAAAAGAGTTAACTCTTTTAGTGCTACGATATTGAATACGTAGACTTCGTCTTTCTCTTGTGAAAAGACTAAACAGCAACGTGTATGAGACGTTGACTTAGGATTTTGGCAAATCCTCAGCCCCTAACGGATTTAACGTGCTTTTACCGATTACCGTTTGAATCGGGCTTACATGTGGATTATTTTAGTCTGTTCTGCATGTGACGTTGTGCTAAAGGAATGAACTCCCTTAGACTTTGTGCTATGATGTCGAATACATAGGCTTTACCATTTGTTACGAGAATAGGCTACCCGGCAGCGCGTGTTAGGCGTTGACTTTAGGATTTTTGGCTAACCCTCAGCCTTCAACGGATTTGATTAGCCTTTACCGACTACCGTTTGAGTCGGACTAGCATGCGGATTGTCTAAATCCGTTCCACATGTAACGTTGTGCTAAGAGAGTGAATTCTCTGAGACTTTGTGCTACGACTTCGAATACGTAGACTTAGCCATTGTTACGGGAATAGGCTACCCGGCAACGTGTATTAGACACTGACTTATCCCTATTTAGGCTTCGGGATAAAGGTCCCCAGAATTAGGTTCTGGTGTCTTCTTAGACAGTAAAAGACTAACCTGGCTACGAGTGTTAGGCGTCGGCATATCCTTTCTTAGGATTCAGGATGAAATTCCCCATGCGTGTAAGGCATGAATTTTGGTGTTACTAATAACAACCTGCCACAATGTTGAATATGTGGGCGGGTGTTTTTTTTTAACGGTTAAGAACTAACCGGCAATGCGGGTTAGGCGCAGACTTATCCCTGCTTAGGTTTTAGGATAGGATACCCAAGAATCGAACTCTGGTGTCTTTTTCTACGGAGAAAGACTAAACCGACAGCACGTGTTAGGCGCAGACTTATCCCTGCTTAGGATTCGGGATAAATTTCCTAGGATGAATCCTAGATTGATAAATTCTTAGAAAAGGTTAGGAAAGGAAGAATTTTATATTCTATTTCCCGGTCTTCTTTTAGGGTGAAGGCGAACCCGATGCAGGAGAGGAAGAATTTTATATTCCATCTCCCAAAGCTGAAGAGGAAGAATTTTATATTCTATCTTTAGATGCAAAGGAGACTCGTGGTGGGATCTCCACCCCCAGAATCCAGAAAGGTAAAACTAGAAGTGGGATCTCCACTCCGAGAATCGGACAGATTCGGATAATCCTAACTGTTGGAAGGTTTGATTACCGAATTAAAGGTGAATTCCTCGTTTAGCAAGAATGAATTATGGTTTTGGCCCTAACTGTAGGAAGGTTTGACCAAGCGGGAGTTTGAGGTGACCCTAACTATAGGAAGGTTTGATCACTTGATTTGAAAGTGGACCTTTCGTTCATTGGAGGAATCGAGAGGAGATTTTGGTTTTGGCCCTAACTGTCAGAAGTTTTGACCGAATGGGAGGTTTGAGATGATCCTAACTGTAGGAAGGTTTGATCGCTCAATTTGTGGGCCTCTCGTTCATTGAAGGAATCGAGAGGGGATTTTGGTTGTGGCCCTAACTGTAGGAAGGTTTGACCAAGTAGATAGTGAGAGTGAGAATACAAATCATAGTAGGAGTGTTGACTTGTACAAATCACTCAGAAGGAATTCTTGGTGTTAAGTTATAAGGACTTAACACGAAGGGGTTTGACAATTCGTCAAGGATTGATATCAAAATTCCAAGTATTATATCCGGAATCTAACAATAGGAGTGTTGAGTGCACAGATATATCGAAAGTTTGAGTAGATTTAACCGAAAGGAATTTTAGTGGACTCACTGTCAATTAATTTGATCAGTGAGGGATTTTATAGTGGAAGACTATGAGTCGTCAAACACCAACGGGAGTTTTGTGAGGGAAGATTGATCCAACGAAGTGATCGAATCTCACCTCAGCAAAAGGGTGTTCAGAAATCACAGTGGGGTTTAGTGTTTATCACTTTTTTTTAATGATAGGGTTATCCCTAAGAATTTAACATTCTTCCGGGAACTTCCCATTACATGAATTATCCTCCCCCAGCTTTTCTTACGAAACTGGGTTTATCATTGTATCAGCTGCATGATCGGGTTATCCTTAAGAATACCACGCATGGCACTCTCTAGGAACTTCCCGTGGAAGAAAGGAAATAGTTTAGACTCATATACCTATTGGAGTATCGGGGAGTAGTTTAACCTCTTATACCGGTCGGAGGATTGAGAAGCAGTTTATACTCTTATACTTGTCGGAGTCTTCATTCGACTTAATTGAGAGATATAACGCCAGCTTCAACCAAGGTTTGGATGCTATTCTTGAGAGTAAAGCAATCCTTAGTGGGATGAATGATCCTCCTGTGATACGTACAGTACTTTGGATCCGCAGTATTGTCAGCTTCCTCCTGATTGACGATAGGTAGTAGCTTGATCTTGTTGTTTTCAAGGAGGGATTCGAAGATGGCTGGAACATCTTCGTCCTTGAAGGAATACTCTTTTTGGAGTTTCGGATCCGAGGTCTTTTGATGCTTTCGGGGTTGTTGTTGCGATGCTTGATTATCACCAACAGCAGCTGCAGGTGCCTTGCCCTTACCACGGGAGGCGAAGTTCGAGTTCGGAGGATTAGTCGTCGATTGGTTCCTCTCGGCCTTCTTCCTTCGGAGGAAGCGTTCGGCTTGTTTACCGCACACCTTCAAGTCTTTCCAAGTGTCGGATGGTGCTATCCCCATTGCTTCCAACACGTCCAATGCGAGGTTGTTGTGGCAAGTCTGGAGAATGAACTCCTCAGTGATCGGGTCCCGACAGTTCATCGCCTTGTTCCGGAACCTTTTGACGATGGTATTAAATAACTCCCCGTCTTTCTGTTTCTCGTCGAGCAATGACCCGATGGATATCTCGGTGTCGTCATCGAAGAAGTTGGTAAGGAATTTAGTCTCCATGTCATCCCAGCTATTCACGCTACCTGGCTTAAGGCGGCGATACCAATCGAAGGCGGCTCCACCAAGAGTGCCAACGAAGGACCGTACCATCAAAGGCTCATTACCAGAGATAACCCCTAAGTGTGATTTGAAGTAAATCACATGCTGAGTGGGTGAACCCTTCCCATCAAACGGCGTGAAGTTAATTAAATTGAACTTCGCCGGATACGGGATCGATTCCTATTCTCTCGGGTATGGACAAGGAATGCCTGTCTTCTTGATCTCTTGAGCGAAAATCAATGTATTGATTTTGCTCTCGAGATTTTTGATTTTCAAACTTTCACCTGTATTTTCGTTGGCATTCTCGTTACAACCCCCTGCATTGATGAGAGGATTATTGGCATTGTGAGCTTCATCCGCATGTGCGTCCTCATCTTCCTGATTAACCTGGTTACGATGACTTGGTTCGCCTTGCCGGTTTGTCAATGCTTGGATTTGTTGGTCATGCATTTCTCTCATATTCTGCATGGCCATCTGCATTTCAAACCTGAAGCTCTCCTGTTGTTTGGCCATGGCTTCTTCAAGCATCTTGGCCACTTGTTCCATACTTATCATAAGTGCCTCGCGGAGTTATCCCTCGCTGGATACTGTATTATCTGACGCGACCGCAGAGCCGGCATCCGATTCTTCATCTTCTAATGGTAATCTTGTCTGAATCCTACCATAAGTTGCTCGTATGATGGCTCCGGACTGCAGACGAGTTACACGCCGGGGTACTTCCGGAATCGACTCGGGATTATCCTGTGTCGATGTCCCTTTGCTGGTCATATTAGTGGTGACCCTCAGAAATTCTCTATCTTTGACTACTGTTCTTCTTCGTCGGAAACGCCTAGGCCTTGGTTTTGGCGTTTCGGTGCTGAGCCTTTCGAAAACCGAAACTCATTTGGGGACTGTATTGGTGCATTTGCACTCAGACAACACTGCCCGAATGAGTTTGGAACAGGGGCACTGAGTTTCTGGTTTTCGAGGACTCCTTTTTCTGGTTTTACTCGTACCCCCAACACGATAGTACAACTCGTCAGTTTGAAGGTCGGAGTAACATATCGTGTGTTGGCACGATTTCTCAGGTATAACGCTGTCATCATCAGATGACAATGTTTCCTTCTGAGGGTGAACTTCCTTCTTTGGGCTCTCAAGAGTCACGCGTCTCGAAACATGCCTTCGTGGGCATGAGTTCTCGGCGGGCTCCTAGACTTCAATGCGCAAACTGGTGCGCGTAGTTGCCATGAATTCCTTGTCATGTTGAGGGTGGCGGCGACCCCCAGCATGTTGAGTCGTTCGGGGCTTCTTCATCGGGCCCAAATGTTATTGAACTGGAGCTTTGCATCGCTCATCGGGAAGTTGACCGAGGCGCTCCAAAACTAAGCTCCTTCTCCGGGATGGTTCGGGAGGTTGAACTTGCTCTGAAGGCTGCAATGATTGTTCCTTAGCCTGAGCTGCCGCTTCAGACTTTGGCCTCCATACTTGGCGGGTTGGTGGCGGCTTCTTGGCCACTTCCTTCTGCAGTCTTCTGCGAGCTTCTTGGATTTGAGCCCGTGCCTGCGCTGACAGTGCGCGGCGCTTGCGAATGCGCTCCTCAAGCGTCGAATGATTCCGTTTGACACGGATCCATTCCATCGTTGGCGGCTTGGAAGAACTGTCGTTCATCGGTTGTTGAGGCTGTTTGCCTCTCCTGTTCTTCAGATCCGCCTTGTAGAGGATTTCGTCAACGGACTCCATTGCCTTTGCGAATTGCCGCGCCAGGCGTTGACGTCGCCTCTGGCGGGCTCTATTTGAAAGAGTCGCTACGCCTTCAGCGACGGAGGAATTGGCCAGAACAGATCTGACCTGGTTGGAAGTCGGTGGAACTTCACCCGATGCAACTTCGGCTTCAATCGGGGTGAGATCTTTGTTGGTATTCTCCACTTCTTTATACCAACGGACTTTTCTCCTGGAGGAGAACTTCTAAGATTTCTTAGACTTACGGGGAGAGGTGGATTCGGATGAGGATGATAGATACTCCTCAAACTTTTGTTGGTCGAATTCATACTCGACCTCCTCCTCGACCGGGATCAAGATCCGCGGCTGCGACGCAACGATCTCGGCAGCGAGATCGGTGGCTCCCACTGTGGTCGCCAGATTATTCGCGGGAAAAGTTGCTTTCTTCATTGAATTCATTATTCTCTCGAGTAACTGTTTTTCGATTATAAAAGATCCGGTCTTTTTATAAGATCCGGTTACAACGAAATCAAAGAAAAAAAATAAAAAGATTACAACTTTCCTGAACAAATCGCAAGATCCTGTTTTGCGGTCTCTTGCTTTTGTGGGTTCTTCGCCTGCGCCAGGGTTAATCCATAGACCACCGTGTGATCTAGATCCGGTCAGATCTACACGGTATGATGGGTATTATTTCTCGAAGGAAATAATAGCCGGGGGGGATTAGTTCACCAAGGAAATAATCGCCCGAAGTAATCGAAATCGACCAAGCGAAATCGATACTCTTCTCGGGATCAAAAACCAAGTTTTGATCCGGAGGGTAGCCGTGTAGATCTCAGATCCGTTCCCTCTCGAACTCCTGCCTTATTTGACGTGGATGATCATCGAGCACCGGATCTGAAAATTTGCAAGTCTTCAAGCTTCAAAAACTCCGAGGTTCAGATCTGAATCAAGCAGAGCTTCGCCTCCAAAAATTCTAACCTCTTAAATAATGAGCCACCAAGCCTATTTATAGGCACTCAGAACTGGGCTTTGGCCCAGGTGGCACGGCCACCTTGGTGGCTCGGCCACCTTGGTGGCTCGGCCACCTTGGTGGCTCGGCCACCGAGCCACCAAAAGGTGGCTCGGTTTTGGCCGAGCCACCAATTGATGACTCGGCCACCGAGCCACCAAAAGGTGGCTCAGCCTTGGCCGGGCCACCAATTGGTGGCTCGGCCACCGAGCCACCTAGAGGTGGCTCGGTTTTGGCCGAGTCGTCCAAATGTTGGTTTTTGTCGTTTTCCGATTTCGCGGTTTATCCGAACTCTGATTTGTTAATCTGAACTCTGATTTGGCAGTCCGGATCCTAATTTGGCAGTAAATATGCTTCGGTGTTCGAGTTCGTTAACCTCGTCGCCTCGTTAATCTGCTTCGTCGCGTCTTACTTAGCTTCGATGTTGTGATCTAACGATCATGCTTGGATATATCGCCCGATGGTTCGTAGGTTTGTTGAATCATCGTGCCGAGCTCTGTTAAGGGACCTATAAGCAGTTTTATACGCCTACAATCATGTCCCAGCCTCATATAATATGTCGTGTTCCAAACTCGGTTAAGAAACATACTCAAGGTTTAGCAATTATCCAACAAAAGACTGTAATAGATTATAGTCCAACACGAGGACTTTAATGGATTATAGTCCAACACGAGGACTTTAATGGATTATAGTCCAACACGAGGACTGTGTATATGAACCATGGAATACTAATAGTATAGGTATACATATTCTACTCTTGTACATGCCTCGCTGTACAGATCTAAGCTTGTGTCAGAAAAGTCATCTTACATGTGTAGATGAAATCATAAATACTGTAATTTAATATCCGATAAACAAGGTAACTTCTCATGTTCAAAAATGATAAACAGTACCCTCGATTATATATGAACACTGTATGAAAGTATAAGCACAGTAGGTGATCAAGCAGAAACACAAACGAAATAGGAAAAACTTCGATGAGTTGACTCATAATCAGCTATGAGTCGACTCATGACTCATGGGTCGACTCATAAACTGATGAGTCGACTTAGCAGACACTAATAAATTACAGGAATTGACTTCGTGAGTCGACTCATGATAGTCATGGGTCGACTCAACCTGATGAGTCAACTCATGATGAGTCATGAGTCGACTCACGAGCTAAAAACTGGATATTTCACAACTGCAACTCGTCTTCTCGTTCCATACTTCAACTACACTGATTTACACCTCCATAACTATCAATTCTAAGCTATGAGACAGTGAAAAAAATTCATATCTAGCATGAGAAACGAACACTTGCATGTTAGATCTAACATTTAACCCCTAAACATGAAAGAGAGCATTTAAACAAATAAAACTGATATTTTCATTTCCTTAAATAAATTTCCAGATCTGGGTTTTCATCAAAAACTCGTTGATGGGGATTTAAAAATCTGAAACACATGCTTTCTAGCATTTACACTAATAAGAACATTGATTTATACTTGAAAATAAGTCATAGGCTCAATAAAACTCATGAAAAACATTTATAAACTGTTAAAAACATGGGAGAAGGATTGGGCGAGATGTTACTCGCCTCAGGTGTGTTGAAGAACGATTCCCTTCATTGTAAACCACAAGGAGCTGCTGAAATCCCCCGAAAATCTCTCAAAAATGCCCAAAAACGAACTAGGGTTTTGAGGGGGAGAGGAGGCTAGGGTTTCTCTGGGGAGAACTGATGAAAAGAGGTGTTTTCAGGTGAAGGAGAATATATATGAACAGTTAAAACCCGACCCAAAACCCAAACAATCCCGATCCACAAAACCTAGAGAACCCTCAATGAGTCGACTCATGCTCAGTCGTGAGTCGACTCATGACTCATGGGACGACTCATAAGATGATGAGTCAACTCAGCAGAGACTTCTGACAACGGGACTTGAAATCGTGAGTCGACTCATGACAGGTCATGGATCGACTCAACCTGATGAGTCGACTCATGATGACTTATGGGTCGACTCATGAGCTGAAAACTAGGTTCTTCTACTCTGCTATACATGATTTGCAAATTTACAAACTCAACCTCATAACTGATGCATAAGTACATTCTCATAAGCTCAAAACGCTAGTTTTCATGCACAACCATGTTATAAAGATATTTATCATAAATAAATATTATTTTTCACTAATAATTACATATATAAATTATCAAAATCTATGGGGTCTTACATTCTTCCCCCCTTAACAGAATTTCGTCCTAGAAATTCAAAAATCATATCTAACTCATAATGGTACTTGAAAAGCACGACAAGGGTCTAATCCAACCCGCACACATACACATCTCGCAATATTAACCGCTAGATAAGCATATAGTGATATTCATACTTAACGATCTAAAATGATAATATTCTTACTCAACCCCTAATCTAACGGAACTAGTACATCGGGCGAAAAATCCAAACAAGGAACCCCCCATGTATATACCATGTGTTCCGAAAGATTAGGAATTAAGTGAAAATACCCTCATTCTAGTGTTAAATATAAGTATCAAGGTACATATATAAATATACAAGTACGAATTCACATCATAAATACTTTAATTAATTTACCTGCTCAAACAAGTATGGGTAGTCGCGTCGTACGTCTTCCTCGCGCTCCCAAGAAGCTTCCTCAACTCCACTTCGGTTCCATTGAACTTTCACCAATGGAATCACCTTGTTCCTGAGTCTCTTATCTTCTCTAGCAAGTATAGACACTAGGATCTCAATAGTAGTCAAATCATCCCGAAGCTCAATCTCCGGTGCATCCAACACTCGCTGCTGCTCCTCATCATGCAAGTGCTTCCTAAGCATAGAAATATGGAATACATTGTGTATACTAGACATAGAAGCTGGAAGATCTAGTCTGTATGACACAGCTCCAATGCGCTCCAAAATCCAGAATGGTCCAATATATCTCGGTGTAAGCTTCCCTCGCCTCCCGAATCGCTGTACGCCTTTCATAGGCGATACCTTCAACATAACCAAATCTCCAATCTAAAACTCTAGGGGTCTTCGCTTCTTATCTGCATAGCTCTTCTGCTAACTCTGAGCGGCTAGAATCCGCTCCCTGATCAATGCTACCTTCTCAGTAGTCTGCCTCACAAGCTCCGGTCTAAGCATCAAACTATCCTCCGGCTCTGCCCAACATATCGGTGATCTACAAGGTCTCCCGTACAATGCCTCATATGGGGCCATACCGATCGTCGCTTGATAACTATTGTTATAAGCGAACTCTTTCAGTGGAATATGATCCTCCTAGCTGACCTGAAAGTTAATGACACAAGCCCGCAACATGTCCTGTAACACCTGGTTCACTCTCTCCGTCTCTGTCCAAAATATCGGTGATCTACAAGGTCTCCCGTAAAATGCCTCATATGGGGCCATACCGATCGTCGCTTGATAACTATTATTATAAGCGAACTCTATCAGTGTAATATGCTCCTCCTACCTGACCTGAAAGTCAATGACACAAGCCCGCAACATGTCCTCTAACACTTGGTTCACTCTCTCCGTCTGACCATCCGTCTGTGGGTGGAATACACTGCTATAAGATAGTCTGCTGCCAAACAAGTCCTGGAAACTCCTCCAAAAATGTAAAGTGAAAACTAATCCTCGATCCGACACGATCGTGTCCGGAACCTCGTGAAGTCGAACTATCTCTCGGACGAAGATCCTCGCATACGCCTCGGCTATATAAGTAGTCCTCACTGGAATAAAATGTGCTGACTTCGTCAACCGGTCCACTATCACCCAAATCGAATCATTCCCCTTCTTCGACTTCGACAACCCTACAATAAAGTCCATAGAAATGTTCGCCCACTTCCACTCTGGAATAGGCAACGGCTGAAGTGTCCCTGCCGGTCTCTGATGCTCTGCCTTCACCTGCTGACAAGTAAAACACTTAGCCACATACTTTGAAATCTCTCTTCGCATGCCACTCCACCAGAAATGTCTCTTCATGTCCTTGTACATCTTGGTAGTCCCTGGATGTACTGTGTACCGAGTACGGTGCGCCTCATCAAATAACTCCCTCTTCAGCTCTGTACTGGTTGGCATAACTAATCTACCCTTTATCCAGAGACCTCCATCTGCTCCAATGGTCCAATAAGCCTTAGGCTCTTTGGAAATCTCCTCCTTACGGATTTGGATCCAAGAGTCTTCCAACTGAGCTATGACAACTCTGTCACTCCAAGATGGCTGCACTGACACAGCTCCCAAAAATGCACTGGTACCATCAACCTTAGGTCCAAAATCAAACTGGCTAAGGGTGAGAAGGTCTCGATGCAACGAGCATCTCAAAACCGCAACTTGATGTCGATGCTTCCTACTCAAAGCATCCGCTACGACATTCGCCTTCCCCGGATGATACTGAAGCGCGAACTCATAGTCCTTTATAAACTCAATCCATCTCCGTTGTCTCTGGTTAAGTTCCTTCTGAGAGAAAAGATATTTCAGACTCTGATGATCTGTGAACAACTCAAACTACACTCCATACAAATAGTGCCTCCATGACTTCAGTGTAAATATCACTGCCGCTAACACCAAGTCATGAGTACGATAGTTCTGCTCATGCACTCTTAACTGCCATGAGATGTAAGCTACTACTCTCTGAGTCTGCATAAGGACGCCTCCTAATCCTGCCAAAGATGCATCTGTGTAGACGACGAATGTCCTGTCACTGCTCGGAATAGTCAAAACCGGAGCTGTAGTCAACTTAGCCTTTAATGTATCAAAGGCCTCCTGGCACTCTGTGCTCCAATTAAACTGTACACCCTTCTTCGTAAGGCATGTAAGGGGCGTCAAAATCTTTGAGAAGTCCTTGATGAACTTCCTGTAATAACCTGCTAAACCCAAAAAGCTACGAATCTCCGTCACTGTCTTCGACGGTTCCCAATCAAGCACTTCTGTAACCTTAGCTGGGTCTACTGATATGCCCTCTCTGCTGATGATGTGTCCGAGAAATCTGACCTCTGAAAGCCAAAACTCGTACTTGCTAAACTTGGCGTATAACTGGTGCTCCCGTAGGGTCTGCAAAGCTAATCGGAGATGCTGCTCATGATCAGCCTCCGATCTCGAATAAATGAGGATGTCGTCGATAAAAATAATCACGAACTAATCTAAGAAGGGACGAAAAACCTGGTTCATCAAGTCCATGAATATCGCGGGTGCATTAGTCCATCCGAATGGCATGACCAAGAACTCAAAAGATCCATATCGCGTGAGGAAAGCGGTCTTGGGGGTATCCATCTCCCGAACCCGTAACTTATGATAACTAGAACAAAGATCAATCTTCGAGAAGAACTGTGCTCCCTGCAACTGGTCGAACAAGTCAACAATCCTAGGTAGTGGATACCTATTCCGGATAGTGACCTTGTTCAACTCCCGATAATCTATAGACAATCTCACACTGCCGTCCTTCTTCTTCACGAAGAGGACCGGCGCGCCCCACGGAGAATAACTCCGACGAATAAAACTCAGAGCTAACAACTTGTCTAACTGGGTCTAAAGCTCTTTCATCTTAGCTGGTGCCATACGATATGGTGCGCGGGATATCGGGGCTGTGCCCGGCTGCAACTCAATACAAAACTCAACCTCTCTCACAGGAGGTAACCCAAGTATGTCCTAAAAGACATCCTGATAATCCGAGACAACTCTAGTCTCTAATAAATCAAAACTCTGATCCCGTCGCATCACCTCATCGATAAACACCAGAAACGACTCCGCAAAGCGATTTCCTTGAGAAGTGGCCATAATCATCTCGGACCCATCGGACGTTCGCAATCTGACCGTCTTCGTAAAACAGTCAATACTAATATGTTAGGATAATAACCAATCCATACCAAGGATGACATCAAACTCGGACATATACAAAACTATCAGATCGACTATGAACTCGGACTCGTCTAAACTGATAATATACCTCCTATAAACGCTCTCCAGAAGCGATACCTCTCCTAGAGGGGTGGAAACCGATAAAGGGGTGTCTAACGAATGAGCTACGAGCTGGAGTCTAACCATGAAAGCATACGAAATGAAAGAATGCGAAGCTCCTGAATCAAAAAGAATACGGGCAGGAAAGGAATTCACGAGGAACGTACCCTCCACAACTGCACCACTAGCACCATGATCATGAGGAACCACTGCATATACTCTGCCTGGTGCTGAAGACTGCTCTACTGCTAGTGCTGGAAAATATGGGATAATCTGTCCCTGGGTGGCCTCCTCAACTGCTCGAACCTGTCCCTCTGGCCTCTGCGCTGCTTGCGGTGCCTCAAGCCTGACCTGCTGACCCTGACCTCGACCCTGCTGTCACGGCTATTGCTGGTTCGGACCCCTGCCCTGCTGAGCTCCTGCTGGTGCACTACGACACTCTGATGCCTTGTGTCCCACCTTGCGACAGTTAAAGCATACCCCTTAAAACTTGCACTGATGATGTGACCTCTGATCCTGCTGGGGTCCCCTCTTATGAGGGCCCTGCTGCTGCTGCTGATGTCCTGACAAGGGCCTCATGTTCTTCCCCTTGTCTCCAATCTGTCCCGTCTTAGTCTTCTCCTCCTTGTCTTTCTGAAACATAGCCATCTCATTCTCTTGTGAGGTGGCGGCCTCAGCTACCTCTCGAACTGAATAAAACTTCCTCGAGACGAGGTATCAGCGAAGATTAGGACGAAGCCCTGCTAGGAACATCTGAGCCTGACGCTCTCCTGTCTGCCACATCCACGTGAAATGCAGAAACTCCATGAACTTGCTCTCAAACTCTGCAACTGACATGTCCCCCTGAGTCAAACAGGATAACTCAAATTCCTTCCCAGTCCGTGCTGTAGAAGAAACATATTGTGCATCAAAGAAGTAAACAAAATCCTCCCAAGTGAGGATCATCCGTTGCTCTAATGGAAATTGGAATCGGTACCATTTCCCGGCATCCCCCTTCAGACTATATGATGCCAGCCTTTGCTTCCGAACTGTGTCTACATTGAGTATATCCAAGACATTACTCACATCCTCCTTCCACTTGTGGGCTACAAGCGGGTCTGAAGAGCCCTGGAACTCCAGTGCTCTCATCTTCTGGTACCTCTCTACCAAGCGGATCCAAGCCTCCTGCTCCGTGCCTCTATCCGGTACTGCTGGGGGAATAGCTGCAGGTGCTACCTCTGGGTCTCTCTCTTTGATTAGGACGGTTGGTATCCCTTGTGGTGGAACTACTGGAGGTGGTGGTGGTGTCAGTGGCGCGATATGACTCGCCACAAGCTCCTCGATTGCTGCCATTCTAGCTATGATGGGAGCGATGAGATCAATGAGGTACTGGGGAGCCTATTGCAGCTCAGGTGGTGTCTGCTCCTGCTCGGGTGGAGCCTGCTGTGGCTCAGGTGGAGACTACTGAGGCTCTGCGAGTATGGGGTTTGTCACGTCCTGCCATTTCTGTCTAATCATAAGAAAATAAAAGTTTATGAGTCAAAGTAGACATATTTACATACATAATGTATCACAATACGGTTTTGACAACATATCGTATTCACGCATATACTTTAAGCAAAAATAGTTGTCATAAAAAAATTCTCAAAATTTTGATATATACGCATATACCGTCCTTACTCATACTAGGAAATCCTTAGCGGACTCTATGCATAAATCCTAAGAAACTTTAACCTAGCTCCAGGACTCGACACAGGATGATCCTAATGATACTGGAACTAGAACTCTGATACCAACTGTGACGTCCCTGGGTTCACACAAGGCTGCAGTCCGAGGTGAAACCAGAAATGTCAAACCTGCCATATACCACACTGTGCAATAACATGTTTCACCATCATAATTACTATCACTCTAGTGGAATCAACAACAGGTGTAGGTACAAAGCAAGTAAAAGATTTTACAATAAATACATGATGAAATGATAGATCTCGGATTAATGCATCTCATCAACCAAATAAGCTGGAATACATAGTCAATGTCTGAAATGAATAATAACAGTCTGGAGATCTCAACATATCTCAATACAAAACATCTGATACATGAAATAAGGCACACAGCCTTTACAACTCTAGAATATAAATCTCTCAAGTCTAAAAATATCTCGAGTGGAGTACAAAATGAAATACATCTAATAAGAGGTTAAACGGGCGCTAATAAAAATCGCCCTCAACCTGCGACTCTCCGGGCTCCGGGCTCGTTACCTAAAAGGGGGAGGGACAACGAGCGTCAAAGCGCTAGCGAGCAACATCACAACCAACCCCAAGGGATAGGGCTCGTTGTACATGAAAATACAGTTAATACCTAAAAATATAAAATCATTTATACTAACAATAGTAGGTTTTAGTGCTTAGGAAATTACAACACGAGCATAGGTACGTCGAGCGAAATAATCCAAACAAGGAAACCCTCATGTATATACCATGTGTCTCAAATTGTAAATCCCTAAATACTAAACCCAAGATTTAACACAAGAAACAATAAAGAAAAGAATACAAACCCATCTCTACCGATAAAATCTAAACATGTCAAAGCTGCAATAAGTGTCATGTCCAGCCTAGGTAGCTATCATGTCCCAGCCTCATATAATATGTCGTGTTCCAAACTCGGTTAAGAAACATACTCAAGGTTTAGCAATTATCCAACATAAGAATGTAAAAGATTATAGTCCAACACGAGGACTTTAATGGATTATAGTCCAACACGAGGATTTTAATGGATTATAGTCCAACACGAGGACTTTAATGGATTATAGTCCAACATGAGGACTATGTATATGAACCATGGAATACTAATAGTTTAGGTATACATATTCTACTCTTGTACATGCCTCGCTGTACAGATCTAAGCTTGTGTTAGAAAAGTCATCTTACATGTGTAGATGAAATCATAAATACTACAATTTAATACCCGATAAACAAGGCAACTTCTCATGTTCAAAAATGATAAACAGTACCCTCGATTATATATGAACACTGTATGAAAGTATAAGCACAGTAGGTGATCAAGCAGAAACACAAACGAAATAGGAAAAACTTTAATGAGTCGACTCATAATCAGCTATGAGTCGACTCATGACTCATGGGTCGACTCATAAACTGACGAGTCGACTCAGCAGACACTAATGAATAACAGGAATTGACTTCGTGAGTCGACTCATGACAGTCATGGGTCGACTCAACCTGATGAGTCGACTCATGATGAGTCATGAGTCGACTCACGAGTTGAAAACTGGATATTTCACAACTGCAACTTGTCATCTCGTTCCATACTTCCGCTACACTGATTTACATCTCCATAACTATCAATTCTAAGCTATGAGATAGTGAAAAAAATTCATATCTAGCATGAGAAACGAACACTTGCATGTTAGATCTAACATTTAACTCTTAAACATGAAAGAGAGCATTTAAACAAATAAAACTCATATTTTCATTTCCTTAAATAAATTTCCAGATCTGGGTTTTCATCAAAAACTCATTGGTGGGGATTAAAAAATCTGAAACACATGCTTTCAAGCATTTACACTAATAAGAACATTGATTTATACTTGAAACTAAGTCATAGGCTTAATAAAACTCATGAAAAACGTTTATAAAATGTTAAAAACATGGGAGAAGGATTGGGCGAGATGTTACTCACCTCAGGTGTGTTGAAGAACGATTCTCTTTGCTGCAAACTACAAGGAGCTGCTGAAATCCCCCGAAAATCTCTCAAAAATGCCCAAAAACGAACCAGGGTTTTGAGGAGGAGAGGAGGCTAGGGTTTCTCTGGGGAGAACTGATGAAAAGAGGTGTTTTCGGGTGAAGGAGAATATATATGAACAGTTAAAACCCGACCCGAAACCCAAACAAACCCGATCCACAAAACCCAGAGAACCCTCGATGAGTCGACTCATGCTCAGTCATGAGTCGACTCATGACTCATGGGTTGACTCATAAGATGATGAGTCGACTCAGCAGAGACTTTTGACAACGGGACTTGATATTGTGAGTCGACTCATGACAGGTCATGGGTCGACTCAATCTGATGAGTCAACTCATGATGACTTATGGATCTACTCATGAGCTAAAAACTAGGTTCTTCGACTCTGTTGTACATGATTTGCAAATTTGTAAACTCAACCTCATAACTGATGCATAAATACATTCTCATAAGCTCAAAACGCTAGTTTTCATGCATAACCATGTTATAAAGATATTTATCATAAATAATTATTATTTTTCACTAATAATCACATATATAAATTATCAAAATCTATGGGGTCTTACACCATTGACTTGGTCGGGTCAGGTCAAGCTGAGCTATGTGGCGAAGTTCAAATGTTTTATTAGGCAACTCTCACTACAACCAGTTGTGGGTTCGAGTTTAAGCCCATTTGAAGTGTTTAGCCCATGGACATTCACTTGTTGGATCCAAATTGAATATTAGCCTAGATAAAATATATTTTAACCATGCACAATAACCATAAGATCTCTCAAAATAATCTACACTCTTGATTCAATTCTTGAGAGATGAGCTTCTTGATTCAATTCTTGAGAGATGGGCTTTTTGGACTTTATTTCTTTTGCATTTAATTTATTTAAGACTCCTGGGCTTCTCTTAAATGGTCTTGGGCTTCTTAAAATTTAGCTTGGCCTTCAAATATTTGAAACTCTGCCTCGCTCTATCTCATAGAGATAGGTAATTTTCATATGTAATATATTAAATTCGTCTTTTCGGATTAGGAGATGTCGCCTTTTCTTTGCGGTTGACTTTCCTTAGCATGAATTTGACTTTATTTCTTTGCAAATTTAATTTGATTCTCAACTACAAACTAAGTTACTGACTAAAAAAGTGATGAGTGCTGAGATTTTGCTTTTAAACTTAGTAGCAGGCTTTGGATTTAGGCATTCTCGACTTCATTAGAAATCTTTTGGGCTCAAAATAATCTTCATTTTAGCTGTTATTCAATAATTCTTCTTTTCTTGTAATTTAAGAGAAAAACATATTATTAACAATATATTTATTCACATAAAATAGATAATGATGGTATGAAAGTGTAATAAAATATGATAATTATGAGAACAATGAGCTTGTGAGAAAAATTCCTTATTGTTTTTCTAGGGATTGAGCACTAAAGTTAATAGCTATTGAAAATTTATAATTTTTTTCTAAACTAATTCTTGAGAATCATGTAGGGGATCTTCTCACCTCTAAAGTGCGATTAAAAAAAAGAGAAGATGATTTATAAGATAACTCTAAAAAAAGTTGTTAACCTTGAAGGCCAAAAAGGAGAAAATGCTAATCTAAAAAGAAGAAAATATTAAGCTCAAGTTTTAAAGATGAAAATAGTCAAGTTCGACTAATTGTGAAGGAGTTCAAGTAATTTCTCAGAACAAAGAATGGACAAAATGCATGAAAAATAGGCATAATCAATATACAAATAAGGTAAATAAATATTCTTTTAGTGAACCCAAAACTGAACCTATTTTGTTACCATTACAAGAAATTAGGTCATTACAAGAAAAAATGCCCATTGAACATGAAGGACAAGAAGATGGAGGGCAAAATTTAAAAGTGACAATTTAGGACATGATGAGTGATGAAGAATCAAAAGTTAGCTCAAGCAAGGATGAGAAGAAAGCAAATCTATATGTTATGGGGAGAAAAAGTAAAACTTTAGATTCATAACAATATGAAACACACGACTCTAAAAGTGAAAGTTTAGAAAACAAGATATATTCTTCATATGATCAGTTATATTCCAAGTATAATGAAATGTTTGTACAATGTGAGAAAAGTGCTGAAAAATATGAAGTGATGAAAAGAGTGAAGACAAATTTGAGAAAATAAAATAAAATCTTATGTAAGAAAGTTGAATCTTTCCCTAAATTCAGATTGACATAATTCATATTGTGAGATCACCATAGCTATTTGCACACCATGTTCTGCTTATCAAGACAAAAGTTCACGTTATTTAAGCAATGAGATAATAAAATCATTGAAAATGAAGAATTGATTGCTAAAGTACATGAATTATTCTGTGAACTCTCTTCTAAATAATTAAAGTTTAAAACTAAGTTTGCCACTAATGTTTGTGAAAATAAACAACTAAAATAAAAAAATATTGGTTTGAAAAAGGCTGTGAATTTTTTTTTATTGTTCTAAAGGCTTAAACATGGTCTTTTCCAACAACGATTTGCAAAAGCTAAAATTAGGCTTGGTTATTCCTGTTTAGGAAAACATAAAAAGTTTAAACTTTCATTTATAAAAGAAAATAATTTAATTCTTTTTACAATCATTTTGAATGCGTCATCTATAATGTGTACTTTATGTGGTAAAATGAGTCATATTTCAATCAATTATCATATGCAATATAGAGTAAAAACTGTTAAACAGATTTGAGTACCTAAAGGTACAATTGCTAACCAACGCGAACCTATGTGAATACCTAGGTAACATCTATCTTCTTTTCTGTAGAGCTGTAGGAAGATCGAGGACCGAGGCAACACATGAGAGTTTCTTGAAGGAGTGCGAGATTGTATATCCAATGTTTGGTCTAAGAGCAAAATAAGGAGAAATAGGTTTTTGATATCTGTTTCTTTTCTTTTTAAATAGGTAAATTTTTACCACAGGTATATTTTCTTTTGCCCAGCTGTATTTTTCCTCTTTTCTTTTACTTTTTTTGTGTTTTTAGATTTTTTGGACCTGTATATTCTTTGGTGATGATTAAGATACTTGGTCTGTACTAATGTATTATATGCACTCTAGTTGATAAATACTTAGTTTAGTAAGTTCTTTGTATTTGCATGCTCACTTTCATGTTGTATGTACAAATGTTTTTGATTCTTTAATTTCTCTTTCTTTTTTTAGGGTTGTTTTATTTATTTATTATTAAAAAACAACAAATTTTTTTATTTATTTTCTTTCAAAAAATAAAAAAAACCTTTTGACATAACTATTTATATGCTTTTACATGACCTATTCAGATGATATTATCTTCTTGTTATATAGGCTTGATTGTGTTAAATAAGTTTACATATGATTTTTCAATCTACATGTATGCATTTTTGTACATAATGATCAAAAGATGATTACATGATACTTTGTTTACATGAGATATTTCACGCAGTGATTTCACGCGACTATTTCTATATTTATTATATTTTGTAATGTGAAATAGTAGTAGAGAGTCTTACATTTGGTTGATAAATATTTTTTGGTTATATCAAGTGTTTTGAATTTATTTTTGACTTGGTTAATGCATATTTCTTTATCTTTATATGTACAAAAGTGGATTCATTTAAATTATCAATTAAACAATAGAAGTGTATTCTTTAAAAGATGATTAAAGATCCACACTCTTATAAAATCTAGAAATTTGATTGTATTCATTAACATATGGTCAAATATCAACATTCATGGATATGTATTTGTACATATCTCAAAGGGTACATATCTTGTATAGAATATAATTTATATATAGAGATGGTGTGAATTGCCTTCCAAAACAATATCATTCTTCCTCCCATATTCTATATGATTGAGCTGATAGGCTGATGCTTTGGTAACTAGTACCTGAGGTTTAGTAGCTCAAGTCTTCTTATTGCTAAATATTAACTTTGATATACCTGAATTTATCCAATGAACTAATATAAGTCTTTTCACTATTTATTTTACACATTTACACTGATATTTAATCCTTTATATGTGCTTTTCAACATGTTTTCTCTTGTAGTCATGTGTTTTGTCATTACATTATGATCCTTTATACTATATTTTCTATAACTATTTTATGTGAATCAGTGGGCTTTTCTCTCCTGTAAACATTTTGGATGACTATTTATCTAAATTTCTCTTGTTTGAAGTATATCCATTAATGTATTTTTTAACTTTTGCTAATAACAAAAGGAGGAGAATTTGGTAAATTTTGATCATTTGATGCATGAGTGAGCTTTTCTCTAAGTGGTTTCATGTTTAAACATTTTTAAAATATTTTTGAAACACTTGATGCATTATTTATGGGGGAGTCTTTACAATAACTATCATTGATTACACTTTTCTTGAATGAATGAATGTAAGGGAGCTTTGCGTATCATTTATTTTTTACATGAGAGTGTATTTGTACTTATTATTGCTATTTATATTGATAACTATATTTTATTGTACTTTTATTCTCTTATTATCTACTTTATTGAGTTAATATTCTTGCGAATTTCGTGTGTTTTATAAATTTGCTGAAACAAAGAAAATATCAAATAAAAGATCAAAGAAGCCTAAAAGATCTTTCTTTAAACCCTAAAAGAAGCCTAAAGGAATCCCACAAAGCCCCAGAGCCCAAGAGGAGATGAGTTAACAAGTTAACCAAAGAAGACAAATTCTGTTATAGACTAATTAATGAGCTAATCAATGGGATAATCGATTAATAGAATGTAAAGAATGACTAATTTTAATTTCTTAGAGCCCAAGTTTGATGATCAAAAGGGCTGGTATTGGTTGTTCTAGACCATAAATAAGGGTAGAGAGTAAAAAACTATGAAATTTTTTGTAAAACTCTATTTTGGAGAGAAGAGCTACTCTTTTTGAAGGGACCTTCTAAATTGTAAAACTTTAGCTTGGCAACAGAAGTTTAAAAAATTCTTTTTTTTAATTTTCTTCTTCTGTGTTGATGAACACTTGCTTCAAGAGGGGCCAACTCTTTACAATGTAAATTTTTATTTTTCCTTTTTATTTCTTGTTTTGAAGTGCTTATTTAGGATTTAATTTCTGGCTTTTAATTCTTTATTAATATTTATGCTTTGTAATTTATTATTTATTTTCTTTTTAATCTTATTTTCTAGGGGTAATATGAGCAGCTAATTTCTTTAGAATATTTAGAATTAGATGAAGCTAGTTTAATTTCTATTTGACTTTTGAATTGCTCTGTTTTCATGCTTAATTGATCATGCCTTTGATAATTAACTAGAATAGTAATTGTAAAAAAAGTATTTGAATTACTATTCCTATCTTAAATGGTTTATTGGTTATATTTTTCTCAATTCTTGAAGTACCACTAGTTGTTTTTTTCTATTCATGAATGGTAATATTGCTTGTTTTATAGTCATTCTAGTGCTGAAATATAATCTCCAATTAAGGGCAGAAAAATATCCCACATTATGCGTAATCGAGCCAGCACTTTAAAATAACCCATGACCTAGCTCGGACGACTCGACACGCCGACATCTCGCGAGGACGAATCAAATAGCGTTACACCTGGTGGAGTTGACTCCCTGATCGACCTACCCAACCGTCCATTTGGCCAACATCTTGCGAAGGTGACTCAAAGGGTGGTACTTCTCGACCACTAGACGAGTAGAAAGGCAACAAAATACGTCAAGCCTCGAGCCCCCCTCCCACACACCGGCAACCAATCACCTCACAATAAATGCTATTGAATGCATTATGGGCACCATCATTCATCTGCTCACAATAGTCTTTATGACAAATCAGACCACGTTGGCACCGTACACCCCCAATCACTTCACATTAAAAACCATTCTACTCATCTACCCACCACTATAAATAGCGGTACCATTTTCAATAATAAGTTAAGATCTTTACCTCTACCCATTGTGCTTAAAAACTACTACAGTTCATTTTACTTCTGCATTCAAGCAAGTCACTGACTTGATTGTTAGAGGAATAGCCGGGGAACCCAACCCCACGCTCTTACGATTTGCTACTTGTGTAGGGAAGAATAGCTTACTCCAGGACCGGACATTCGGAGGGTTAGAGGACCTTCGTCAACTTAATCACTTCTTTCATTAACTGTTTGATATCAGCCATCAACAGTTTGGCGCCCACCGTGGGGCCTTCTTTTTTCTCCGAACAATCATGTCTAATTATTGGCACATGCCTATCAGTTTGCCCCTAGAGCATCACATCTGGTCTATGTCACCCAAGCTTAGCTTGAAGAGTCCACCCAGCAGATCACTCAAGCCTTCAAATAGCAGTTTGTTGCTTTCACCACCGAACTCCTCCATCGGATCCTAACTCCTTAGCCCGCTTACTTTGTTGCTCCTCCACCATCCAAGTACCAGACTTTAGCTACTCACCCTCTAGAAGCCCAGCTCAAGGCTCCTCCTCCGCTTCTGCATGCTACCCCATGTCGGACGACAGAGAAGACGCATCGAAGACACGTCTCCACCTCCCCGCCAAGCGACTCACCGAGCATATCCTCACCAGTGCTAACCTCCATACATGGAGGTGATTGGGGAGAGTTTAACCCTGGTCGTGACGGAAGGAAGCACGCTAGCATAGGATCTCAGTGAGATCCTTAGCGTTATCGCACCGCTCTAGGCTCCTCAGCTACCTACATGGCCACCTGTTATGATCAGACTTAACGACCAATCATCGTTTCCATTAGGGGAACACTCCTCTCACCAATGACATCATGAATGACACCTGTGAGAAATTTAAGATACCCCAAGTAGGGTAGTACAAGGGTAAGGGAGCCATTATATGCAGGTGCTTTTCCATACCTTTATCAGGAAGCACCAAGATCTAGTGGGACTCTCTGGAGAAGAAGTCCATCAATAGCTTCAAGCAACTCTACTAGAAGTTTGTCCACTAATTCTTAGCTAACACCAAACAAAATTTGCCTGCCCATGTGTTGATACAGATGAGGAAGGAGCTTAGAGAGAGCCTCTGAAGCTATTTCAATAGGTTCCAAGCAAAGTGGTTGGGGGTTGACAACCTGGGAGCACAGTCGCCATGTCAAGCATTATAGCCGACCTATCAAACAATAATCTAGCTAACTCACTCACTAAGAAATGATGCTCCAGCTATGAGCAGTTGATGTCTAAGGCTCAAGGATATATTAACATGGAGGATGTCCGAGCCTAGAAGAATGCGGCCAGGGCAATAGAAGTGGGAGTGGTAGTAGTGGCGACATCAGCAACCCTAATGGTAGTAGCAGTTCTAGCTCCAGTAACTCCTATTTCACTAGCCACATCGATGGCCGTCGTAACAGTGCATGAAGCACAGCCAGTGCGGGAGTCAGTTAGGGATCTCCTTTTGAGACCCGAGTTGATGAGCCATCCCCCTAGAGTCGACTGCTGCCCAAATCGAGTCTAGATCTTGGTGATGGAAATCAATTCAGCCCACAATGTCATATTAGGCAGGACTATCCTTCATCTCTTGCAGGCCGTCTACTCTATATATCATCAGATGATTAAATTTCTAACCCCGGAATGAGTTGGTGTGGCCAAAAGTAATCAACGAGAGACTAGATCCTTCTATGAATCTCAGCAAAGGAAAAGGGAGTACAAAAGACCCTGCCCATCAAGAAAGCTTGCTACTAGATGTAAAAAGAATTAGAGTGAGAGAGGATGACTCCCGTTGAGTAGCTTAAGAAGATGTCGATCGATCAAGAAGGATTGAAGAAGGTCAAGATTGGATCCGCCCCGTTGATCCTCAATGAGGGGTGATGATTGTGTTCCTATTGGCGAACACTAGCGTATTCACCTTAGGATAGAAGATATGCTAGAGATTCCTCTCGAATTGATGAGCCATGAGCTCACAATTAATTAGCACACTAAACCGGTTCAACAGAAGTAGCGACATCTCGACACCAAGAGGCAAAAAGCCCTGCCGATAAAGTCAACCGACTCCTAATAGTCGGATTCATTCGGGGGGTGTAATACCCCGAATGGTTATATAATGTCGTGATGGTGAAGAATGCTCTTAACAAGTGGAGGATGTGTGTAAATTTCACTTATCTCAACAAAGCATGCCCAAAGGATAGCTATCCCCTCGCAAGACTTAAACTACTCAACTTCATGGACGCCTTCTCTCGCTACAATCAGATCCATATGGTGGAGCATGACCAACTGAAGACCTCATTCAACAAAGGGACATAATGCTATAAGGTGATGCCCTTTGGTCTTAAGAATGCATGCACTAACTACCAGCAGCTTTTTAACAAGATCTTCAAGCCTGAGATTAGCTGGAACATGAAAGCCTATGTGGACAACATCCTCGTGAAGTCAAAGCAGGCGTTGACAGACATAACTGACCTTGATTAAATTGTCTCCATCCTTCGATGCTACCAAATGAAGCTCAACCTAGCCAAATGCACTTTCGGGATGCAATCGGGAAAGTTCCTTGGGTTCATGATTACCCAAAGAGGCATTGAGATTAACGCCGAGAAGATAGCCGCCATATAGCAGCTACCCAAGCCCCGCACATTGAAGGACATCTAGAGGTTGAATGGAAAGTTAGCCACACTAGGTCACTTTCTCTTTAAATGAGCCGAGATGAGCCTCCCATTTTTCAAGATTCTGAGGGGAAGCAAGGCGTTGAAAAGCAAGAGCTGGACGACAGAGTGCAACACAGCTTTTAGAGATCTCAAGACATACTTGAGTACTAAGCTTCTACTAAGTCAACCTATGGAAGGAGAGACCTTATATTTACACTTGACCATCTCTGTCCTAAATCTCTCCCGAAGCCTTCAGCTTTGTTTTGGTTTGAGAAGAGGAGAACACGCAGATGCCAGTCTACTATGTCAACCGAATATTGAAGGTGGGTGAACTTAACTACTCTCTCATCGAGAAGGCTTCATTCATCCTCATCACCACTGCCAGAAGACTCTGCCCCTACTTCCAAGCCAATTCAATAATTGTACGGACCAACTTGCCCCTAAAGAAGACACTTGGGAGCCCTACCACTTTAAGAAGAATGGTCTCTTGGTTGGTCGAACTCAGAGAGAACAATGTACAATTCAAACCAAGGATGAAAATTAAGGCCCAAGCCTTGGCTGACTTCCTTATTAAGTCAATCCCACTGAAGGATGAATCAGACGCACCTTTACCAGTAGTGTAGCCAAAGTCCTCAATGCCTCAAGCAACCAAGGCTCCTGCCCCTTAGACATGCTGTACACTTGAATATAGCTCACTAGAGTTCACCTCTTGGTGGTTGCTAAAAGTAAACAGATCCTATGGTGAGGCTAGTAGCGGAGCAGGAATAGTCTTGCGCAGCCCTAACGGGTCGACGCACGAGCACTCCATCACTTTTACATTTTTAGCCTCTAACAACGAGGCCGAATATGAAGCACTTATACGGTCTTCAAGCTACATTAGCAGTAAGAGCTGAGTGCATTTATATTTTGACCAACTCCCGACATTTTATCCATCAGGGGAATGAAGAGTATGCAGCTAAAAGTTCTAGGACGGTCCAATATTTGAAGGCGGAGAAAGATCTATTAGCAAACTTCGCCAATTTCAAAATTGCTCAAGTCCCTTGCACTCTCAACGCTTGGGCTGATGCCCTGTCCATGTTCCAAACAACTAGTTTGGGCCCAGTGTACACTGATACCCTCATGCATTCGAGCATCATCAAGGTATCAGAGGCTGTCATGCATGCTGAGACACCCATTGAGCCATGTAGGATCGATCCCATCATCCAGTATTTAACATGCGAGACCTTACTAGAGAATGTCGCTGAAGCTAAGAGTCTACAAAGGAATGCCCGTCGCTATCCCATGCTCAATAACTAACTTTACCCATTGTCATAATCCAGCAGTAGTGTGGGGCCCTATCTGCGGTGTCTTCAGCCTACTGAAGCCAGCTATGCCCTTTGAGAGATTCATCAAGGGACTTGCGGGAATCACCCTGGGGCTAGAACTCTCATCCAAAAGATCATTCGCCAGAGGTATTATTGGCCTACCATATTGACCAAATCCAAAAATCTTGTCTCTCTATACAAGAAGTGCTAATTCCTCTCGGCTATTCTACGAGCAACAAATTAAGCTCACCTCCATTCTGAGCCTAATTCATTTCGCCCAATGGGGGTTGGATTTGTTGGGCCCTCTCCCCATAGCTTCTGGGCAGTGGAAGTTCTTAATTGTCTCCATTAACTACTTTAGTAAATGGATTGAGGCTGAGCCCTTAGCTAAGATTAGTGAAAATAACGTCAAAAATTTAGTTTGGAAGTCCACTCTCTGCTAGTTTAGTGTACCCCTCTCATTTGTGGCTGACAACAGCACTCGATTTGATAGCAGGGCTTCTGAATCTTTTGTAAAGAGTGGAACATTCGCCTCAAGTTCTCCTCAGTCGCTCACCCCAAGTGCAATAGGCTTGTCGAAGCTACTAACAAATGCATCCTCCAAGCCCTAAAGAAGAAGATAAACACGATAGCTGGAAATTAGATTGAAGAGCTTCCTGGGATTCTGTGGTCCTATCGTACCACTCATAAAAACTCTATAGGAGAAACCGCCTTCAAGTTGGCCGATGGAGCTGAAGCAGTAACCCAAGTTGAAGTCCGCATGATGATGATCTAATTGTGACATTTTGATGAAGACTTGAACGCAGAGGGTCTTCGAATCGGACTCGACCTCATTAAAAAAATCTAAGAAAAAGCTCTTTGATCCCAAGTCGTCAATCAACAGCGCATCTCCCGACACTACAACAACAAGGTGCAGCCCCATATGTTCAATGACAGCAATCTCATCCTTCAAAAAGTATCTTTTGACAAGGACATCAAGCGCGACAAATTGGCTTCTAACTAGGAAGGACCCTATATCATCCTTGAAGAATTGGGACTTAGGCACCTACTGGCTCAGAACCCAGATGGGAGAATCTTACAACATCCCTGGAATATCAAGCACCTCAAGAAATCCTTTCGATGATTATAAATGTAAATTTCATTTATGAATATGAAAACTTTTGAGTACTAACTCTTATGTTGTACTCTCGCAATATCTTACCTCTATAGCAACAAAAGACCTTAGCATCCTCATTAAGTCCAAGGCACTCAACAAAAAGATTTTGGCGCCCACATTAAGTCCAAGGCACTCAACAAAAGACATTGACGCCCTTATTAAGTCCAAGGTACTCAACCAAAGACTTTGGTACCTCTTCACGATAAACCCAAGGCGCTCTAACCATTCAATCGTCTTTGACAAAATGACCTTGGTGCCCTCATTAAGTCCAAGGTACTTGAGAAGAAGACCTTGGCGCCCTCATTAATTCCAAGGTACTCAACACAAGACCCTGGCGCCCTTATTAAGTCTACGGTACTCAACCAAAGACCCTGGTACCTCTTTAGGGTAAAATCAAGATACTCCAACCATTCGGTCATATTCAATAAAAAGATCTTGGCAGCCTCATTAAGTCTAAGGCATTCAACACAAGACCTTGACACCCTCATTATGTCCAAGGCACTCAACAAACTACCTTGACACCCTCATTAAGTCTAAGGTACTCAACCAAAGACCTTAATACCTCTTCAGGGTAAAATAAAAGCACTCCAACCATTTGGTCTTCTTTGACAAAAAGACCTTGGCACCCTCATTAAGTCCAAGGCACTCAACAAAAAAACTTAGCGCCCTCAGTAAGTCCAAGGCACTCAACGAAAGACCTTGGTACATCTTCAGGGTAAAACCAAGGCGCTCCAACCATTTTGTTATCTTCAATAAAAAGATCTTGGCACCCTCATTAAGTCCAAGGAACTCAAACAAAGACCTTGGTGCCATCATTAAGTCAAAGGCACTTAACCAAAGACCTTGGTACCTATTTAGGGGAAAACCAAGGCACTCCAACCAGTCGGTCAACTTCGACCGAAAGACCTTAGCACCATTATTAAGCCTGAGGCCTACACTTGAGTCACTTCAACATATAGAACCGACTCGACTCAAACCTCTAATCTCAATAAATAGGGCAAAAACTATGTACAATATTACCCGAACAAGAGTGGAATTGAGATACCTAATAATTAGAAAGGCTAACAAGTATGGATTTTTATTCCATATTTTTTTATATTTACATTATCACTTACATCCATATTTACAAAAAATTAGAAAAAAGATACAAGTCCTCAGGTGCCTCGGTTCGGGTCGGGAGTAGGACTTAGGAGAGAGGCACTCGACGTGGACTCTAGGAGCGGTACTTGGTGTGGCCTCTGGGACATGTTGGGCGGTAAGAGGGGTAGCCTCTTCTTGGACGTCCTTAAACTCATCTTCATCGTCACCATAATCCCCCACCTTCGTTATTTCCCCCTCCCTTCAGGTTAAGTTCATTGAGGAAATCAAGGCAACTAGTGACTCGAGGGGGATAGAGGCTGTTGAGGAGGGTCGGGACTCTGGAGTGAGCAAAGTCAAAGATAGTTGAACCCTACCTTGTATGCCAATGACATTTCTACATTGCCCAAAGGGCCCTAGCGATACTCCTTTATAACCTCTGCCTTATGAGTCTCGGAGTCTAAGAAAGCAGGTATACTTGTAAGGCCTGGACAATCGCCTGAGTTTCCTGATGAGTTGACCTCTCCTCCTTAAGATCAAGCCTTAGGTTTTGGACGGCTAAGTGGTCTGACCGAGCGCATTCCTGTGCATCGAGTCGGGCTCGCTTCTCACCCTCAACGTCCTCTGCCAAGCATCTGATCCGGACATCCCGCTTGATAATTTCATATTGGTAGTGGTCAATCTCTTCCTTCAACTTAGCGATGGTGGCTGACTACTTGGTGTAATGACCCTAAAGCTCCCTGATCATATCCTCCCTCATCTCAACCTCCCAACACAGTTTTCCTTCATTCTGGCTCCATGTAGAATGCTCAGCCTCTAAAGTAGCGACTTTCCTCTCGGCAGCCTCCCTATTCGTCCTTTCGGCTTCTATAGCCTCACCAAATTCGGTAGGGAGCCTCTACGCAAAAGTGAGCTGAGTTCTCCTACTCAATTAGAGCCCCCCACAGAAAATAACCCCTAAGGTTCTGATGAAGAACAACATTGGACATCTTCTGCAAGATCTCTATGTTCTTCAAGAGCAAAAACTACTCTAAGGCGCAGACCAAAGCCAACCCTAAAGTGAGGACAAAGCTCTCCCTGTCAAGAGGACTATTAGGGAAGAACTTGTTATCCTCCAAAAGCTCCTCCTGATGATTGGATGGGCCTCCTAGCTTGCCATCAACTTGGTCCGGAGCTCGTCCCACACTTGGGCATCAACCTCAGAGCTGCAGTGGTAGAATGGCCAGCTGGAGCCCCCTCTAGTACGGGAGTGGCATCGGCCCTCAGTAGCTCCCCTGCCAAATAAAGTAGAACTTCCCCTCTCCCATTGATCCCGATGTTTATGTAGGCTCTTCACTCAGCCTTTAGGCCGACTCGGTAAAGAGGCCGGAATTACTGGCTCCTCATCTTCCTCGGTTATGGCTGACTCAGCACCATGATTACCCCCTGATGGCCTGAGAAGGGAAGCCTCATCAAGGATGACAACCTCTGTCGGCTGAGAAGGAAGGATGCCTAGCTGTAGGCGCTCCTTAGGACCCTCAGTGGAAATGCCCACCTTCACTACCAAGTCATCTTGAGCTTGCTCGGTCGACACGCTGGACCCTTGGCCCCTATTCAACCTCCTCCTCTTCTTATCTAGCTTCTCTACTTGGTAGGAGGTGCTGGGTCATGCTAGCTTTGTAGCAATCTCAGCCATCCTCAACTGCAAGCTATTCAGCTCCTTAAGAACCAGCTTTCCCCTTAGCCGCTTTCGGGGTTTAATGGCCAAGTCCGGGTTACCCGAAGATGAGTCCTCCCTCTTCGAATTCTTTAGAGGATTCTTCCTCAGAAGGAGGGCTAGGCAAGCCACTTGCACCATGTCGGTCTCAGTGGGGGGAACCTTTGATATGCTAGCCACCCTGAGCTAGGACGACTCGAAGAGATTAGTCATCTCCCGTGATCCGCCATAGGAGCAAATCATCTCCAACTGTCGCCCCTTCTCGGCTAAGAGTATACACGGCCTCAACACATCCTTCTTAATCTTTGACCATGTAGGGTAAGATAGGATGGGGTCGGCACCAAAAACCTATACAAACCACTCCTTCTAGTCCCTATTGGAATCTGAAGTGTCTGACAGTAACTTGCTGCTACCTATGTTGTGGAGGAAATAGTGGGCATCCTTCTTCATCATTTTAACACTGACGAGGTTGCCCAGCGAGTACATACTCGGCTCTACCCAAACCCAGTGATAGATCACCAAGAAGCCCACCAGAGTGGTGATAGAGTTAGGGGTGAACTGCGAGGGGGATACCCCAAGGGAACCACATACCTCTCAAAGGAAGGAGTGGAGTAGCAATCGAAGCCCATCATCCAAATGGGCCAGATTGAGCAATAATATATCTTGGCGGTGATAATACACCAACTCATCCCTTTATGGTGCTAACAAGGTGAAGGCCCTGGGGAGATCATAGAGCTCGTAATAGACTTCGAGCTCTCAGATACAGATCTGGGAATGGTAAGGCCGAAGAAAGTTAATCCTCATCTCATTACGGTCGGTGGTTGTAGTCTTCTAAGCCATAGAAAATCATCAGTAATTAGGGCAACATTTAATGAAGAGAAAGGAGTTAGAAGGCAAAGGAATTAGGGCAAAGGTTCATGAAGAAAATCCCCTTTGCATCAAAGAGGGATATATATAGATTTAGAGGATGGCACATGGCAAGATTAGGACGGTCGACACACTCTAGTATGAACGGATGTGATTAACCTAGAAATCTGAACGGTCTTTTCAAAAAGTGAAGTGCCACTCTCTTTACTCCATAACCACTCTGCATGAAAATCGAAAAGACATCGTTACTTTTCAATCAAAAATGTCATAAAGTCGTTTTAATGATGTTCTTTCACCTGCCTAATAAAGGTGCTTCGGAACTCACTAACATTGCGACTGTTCGGATCACTGTCAATGCAACTCGTCCCTTTTTTAAGCCGACAACATGCGTGACCGACCAAAAACATGGTGATAGTCGGCCCTTCATAGATTCGACTATAGTAATAGAGGTACTGATCCTTTGTGAAGCTAAGTGTTGTCCACTAAGCCTATACTACTCAGCAACCCCTATGATCAGTTAAGGGATATTTAGAAGTCACCAACTCTGTCAGCTCTAATTCAAGCACTCATCCTCGTTTATAGGAAAAAAGATGTGTGGTACCTCGATCCCCTTTTCACAAGTCTAAGACATATATCCCCGAACCAATCCAACATTATGCATGCTATATAGGAAAAAGAATGAATCCACAAATGATTTGGGACTCAGGCCTTGGACGACTTGCCATAGCAACTTAGAATAATTCCTGATAGATAATTGATAGATCATAATTCAAGACAGATTCTAAAATGATCAGAAGTGCCTTTTATTCATCTTTCAAAAGCATTTACAAGACGGCCAATGGAAAAACAAAAAATCCAAGGAGCTAAAAAATAGAGCCTATGAGAGATCCATGCCCACTCCCAGAGTCAGAAGCAAGGAACTGCTGGTAGCAGGTGATGAAGGAGTCGAACACATTTCACGCTTAGCCTGTCAATCTTTTTGTGGCTCGAACCATCACCGGTCTCCTTAGTTGAGCACTTGACCCCTCATTAGCCCTTTCATTGGGGCCCTCATTGATCTCCTCACCTAACCCTTCATCCTTCGTACCTCCCTACCGAGGTTGGTGTAGGCATCAAAAATTACCTATAGGTTACCGCACGCAGCTCGAGACAAAGAGAAGGTGATGAACACCATTATCTGAGTCAAAGAGGACCATTCGATGCCATAAAAAAGCAAGGAAGCATATGAAGCAAGTCGGCAAAGCATACGAGTTAAAAGAACACGCGAAACGACGAAACAACAGAGAAACAACACAACCAGAGCTGTGTTTCGCACACAGAGTACGAAACACACCTGGGTGTGTCGTACTATGTGCGAAACACACTAAAGTATTTTGCACATGTGCGAAACTCACCAAAGTGTTTCGCACACATGTGCGAAACACTCATGTGTGTTTCGTACCCCTGCAAAACACATAACACTGTTTCGCCCGTTCAGCCTACCGACGACGCATTTTTCGATAGATTTGGGGATTCATTTGTTCTACAGCCTCCCTAACTACCTTGGGGTTATGTTTAAATGTGGTAAAGCTATTATTAACTAAAGATGATTCCAAATCACGAATTCTTATCCGAAAACATGACATCCTAAGCCTATAAATACACCCCTAGGGCCCTTATACACGGGAGAACGAGAATTTTGAGCTTTGAGATGAGTTGCTGACCTTGTGAGAGGAGAGCTACAAATTTTAGATCTAAAGAAGAGTTCTTGGTGAGTTCTTAAGCATAAAGAAGAACCTTTGGGCAGATCTGCACCCTGTCACCTGTTCCCTCAAGATCATACTGTCGTTTTGATTTTAAGAAGGATATTTATATCATGTCATTGAGATATTTACTTTCATTCTTGTTTCTATAAGGGAACGAGAACAATAAGCCTTCTTCACGATCAACCGGATCTAATTTTTGGCGGTCCATGGCTCAACAAGTCCCAGGCATAGGTAAAGATTCCACGCAAGCAATGATCGATAAATGATCCTGCATGTGTTTCTAGGAAGTCCTCATTTATTTGTGTAAGAAAAATCTTATAAAAAACTCCTTGTTGATTGAATCTTTAATTAATAAACAATTGTAATGGATTCTACAATAAAAAAGATTTTCAGCACATACACGCTAGTCACCATAGTGTGAGCCAACAGCCTCTCTGTCGAGGCTGTCTTATTGCAACCAAGGGTCAAGATCCTAGTTGATGCAAAGGTCAATTACGAGTGTTTGTAGGAAAAAATTGTAATAAGAAAATGAAATGAAAGAATTGAATTTGATTTATTCTCTCTAACTGCTTAGAAAAAGAATGTTTATAACTCTCTCAAACTTAATTACTAATTACAATTTGAATTCCCAATTACAAAAGAGAAGAAGATCGACACAGGTTCTCCCCTTTGTTTAAGTCTAGGTTCAGTGATGAGATGTCTCCCTCGAGTGCTCATATTGAGTTTGCTTCTCGTTGATGATCCGAACATCTTGAACTCGTGGAACACAGTTGAATCCTCTTGATTGATGTTGACGATAACTTGCGTGGTAAGTTTGGAACTCTGAACGAGTCAATAACTAAGAGTGGGTTTAAACTCTTGAAAAAGAGTTGATTTAAACTGAAAATCGGTTATTAGACAATGATGAAAGCTCCCTGTTGTTGAATGTCACTGAAGGATGAACGTCGATCTCCCCTTTGTGATTTTATGTTAGAAACCGCTCAATGGTCTCCAATCTTGATCTGTCTCAAAAAAGATCTAGAACTCTTCTAAGTTTTGAGGTATTTATAGGAGATTAAGGGGTGTAACCGCCCCCTTAATTCACTCCTAAATGGGGTTGTAATCTCCTCAAATCATGGTAAACGGTTTTGGAGCCATTCAGCTCATGTTTGAATGAGTCAAACGCCAAAAATGGTATTTTGGGCTTGAACTCTGCGTTTTAGACTTGAAGCACAGAGTTTGGCCTGTTTTAGGCTAAAAATGTGGTGTTCGCATAACATTATAAATCCGAAATGCAAAGTTAGGACGCAGAATTGAACTCTGTGTTTTGAGTCCAAGAACTCTGCGTTTTCAATTGGAACACTGGGGATGACCTCTGCATTTTGAACTTGAATGCTGGGGATGAACCTTGCGTTTCGAACTTGAATGCTGGGGATGAACCTTGCATTTTGAACTTGAACGCTGACCTCTGCGTTTTGACTCTAGAAAGCGAGCATGAGCTCTGCGTTTTGAATTTGGGATGTAGAAGTGAGCTCTGCGTCTGGATTTGAAGAGACCGTGAATTTGTAATCTTTTTGCTAGAGCGTTGTAAAGACCGTCATCTTGTACTCTTCGTCTTGGCTCTTTGAAAATATGAGATTCGTCAGATTGTAACTCCTGATGTTGATTGTGAAGGCTGTTGATTAGAGCTTTTATCAGTTGTTGTGAATGTCGTCAGATTATAGCCTTCATCGATCTACGTGAAAGTCTTTAAATTGTAGCCTTCTGAAAGCCATCAAATTGTAACTTCCATCATTGGTGTTTGATGGGGATTAGCTATCTACAGTGATTTTTAGACAACCTAAAATATGTTCGACCAACAAAAGTTTGAGGAGTACGTCTCATCCTCCTCCAGATCCTCCTCTCCTCGCTAGTGTAGAAAGATCTATTCTTTCAAGAAGGTTCGCTTGTCTTCAGATTTGAAGACCCAAGGCGATGACTCTCACCTAATCATTATTGAAGGTTCCTCTTACAACGCCCTTCGACATCTAATAAAGCCGAATCCGTGGCTCCCAACAACTCCTCTTCAGTCAAGGAGTTGTCTGCTGAAGGCGCACCAGTTCTGACGAAGAGGGCTTGTCAGAGGCAACGCCAACGTCTCGCATGTCGGTTCTCCAAGGCCTTGGAGTAGGTTGACGAACTCCGCTATCACATAGATCTAGAATTTAAGGAGGCATCAAACGACTAAGCCACCACCACAACGAGTAATTGACTCCTCCAAACCATCAACCAACAAATGGGTCCATGTCAAAAGGACTCGTTCAACTCTCGAGGAGCACATCCAGAAGCATCACTTCTTGTGCAAGAATGAATTCTTGTGCAAAAGGCAAAAGAATTACAGAAGGAAGAGGTGGTCAAAATGTCAAGTCTTGGTGCCAAAGGCCAAAACAACACCGAAATCAACTCGGAAAATCGACAAAACACCTCCTCCAGGCTGAGACTGTCTGAACTATCTCACACCTGGTTGAGATAGCATAGACTATCTCACAATTGGCTGAGATAGTACAAACTATCTCGCACAAACCAAGGCCCCTCTCGGTGTCTCCCTGCTTCCATCGACCTCTGTTCTCGCTCCGTCTACTCCCATACCTTCACTGAAGTCTTACAGCAACATTGATCTGACCAAATTCAAGGTTATGATAGCGGATCACCTTGGTCCTCTATATGAAGATCAAGGAAAAGCTCTTGTTAAAGAACACTTGGGTCTGGTGAATAAAGCCCGAGCGACTGTTCAGACTGGGGGTCTTATACGTCCTCCCAACAAGTCGATTACTACAACTGCCTACTTGAGGATGTGTGTGGAAGACCAGAAGCCCGTTAAAGTCCTACTCTTACGAAGGCGTGGTTCCAAATGTGTGAATCCTAAGAACGCCAACAAGGCGTTACCTCTCAGAACAAAATGTGTCCGTCAGATGATAGCGTTATACCTAGAAATTTAAACCAACAGCCGATAGGTTGCTCTAGCCACAATGCTGATGAGTTGTACTATCGGGCTAGGATATGAACAAATCTCCAAAGAGAAGTATCCCAAAATCGAACTCTCATTATCCTTGTGAGAGGTTTATCAAGGTAGTATTATCAGAGTATAGCTGCCCCAAAACCACTCCTCGGAGGGTCTCGGTATTTGAAAGGATCTCCATTGAACCGACCAAATCTCAATAAAGATGCTTCCGCAAAATAAGATCAGTCGATCAGGATAACGAACTCCCAGAAGTCATCATTAATATGGTCGATAAAGGAAAGTCAACATGACATTCTAGTCTTGATCCTTTTCCAGGGGCGTCCTAGCGTCTCACATAGCTATGGTTGGGAACTATCAGACCCAGGCTAAATAGAGGACAATCCTCAAATGATGAATCATCAGATGCTTATTCTGTGGTTATAATCCTCATATGATGAATCATCAGATACTTATTCTGTGGTTGCTTCTGACAATACACTGTCAAGTGTGGGACAAACTTGAGAAGCATTTATGGTCACTACTGAACAAATGGCTCAACTGCTTCAAGAAGCTTTGGCCAAGCAGAAAGAAGAATTTAAATCCAAAATGTAGTTGACTGTGTAACAGATGAGGGAGTTACATGACCAACAGCTTCAAGCCTTATCAAATCAGCTCGTTGAGTCCAGTCATCGTAACACTACCAATTGCGTAGATAGAGACTCAAAAGTGAAATAAAATCATAACGCTAATACCCCCCTCGACAACAAAAATGCTGGGAGTGGTCACATAGAAAATAATAACACTAGGGGTGGTCCATTTGAGCCTCCTAAACCTCTTCTGCAACCCCCAAAGAAAAATGCCAACAAGGATAAGAAATGAAGGACCTCGAGAGCAAAATTAATGCCTTATTGTCTCCTCAAGAGGTGAAGAAGACCGGCATCCTGTGTCCGTACCCAAGTGAGTGGGAGTCAATTCCATATCTGGCAAAGTTCAATCTAATTAACTTCATGATGTTCGACGGAAAGGGCTCACCCACTCAACACCTATTTTATTTTAAGTCCCACCTGGGCATGATCTTTGGCAATGAACCTCTAAGGGTTCGATCATTCGTTGGGGCCCTTCGTGGGGCAGCCTTTGATTGGTACCATCGTCTAAAGCTGGGGAGCATCAACAACAAGAAAGATATGGAGACCCTGTTTCTTATCGATTTCTTTGATGATGATACCGAAGTGTTGATCAGAATGCTTTTTATATGAAGCAAAAAGACGGAGTGTCGGTCGACAATTTTATCAAACGCTTTAGGAATAAGGCAATGAATTGCTGAGATCCGATCATAGAGGAGTTCATCCTTTAGACATGTCACAACAATCTTTGTTTGGATGTGCTGGAAGCCATGGGGGTGGCCCCATCCAAAACTTGGAAAGAACTGAAGGTGCATGGAGAACAAGCCGGCCGCTTTGTCAAGAGGAAGAAGGCTGAAAGAGGCCAACTGACGGATAGTGCTCTAAAGCATAACTTTGTCCCTCGTGGTAAAGGGAAGGTACCAGTGAACGTAGTAGATGTGAATAAAACGTTCTAACTACAGCCACAACAACAAGCACCGCAACAGTCGCCGTCTCAATGGCACTAGCGACCTCAAAGGCAGCAGAAGACTTCTGAACCAAAGTTCCCAAAGGAGTACTCCTTTAAGGAAGATGAAGTTCCTGATATTTTCAAATACCTTCTGGATAACAACAAAATCAAGTTGCCTCCAGTCTCTGATCAGGAGGAAGCTAAGAGGATGATGGATCCAAAATATTATGTATTCTACAGGCGGGTCCATCATCCTACTAAGATGTGCTACACCCTCAAGGACAAGATCCAAGCCTTGATTGATGTTGAGATCATCACTGCAAATAAGCTTAAAAAAGGAACGTGGGTGCAAACGTAGAAACTATCAGCTTCGGCTCTGTCCCCTTAACATGGTTCTAGCCATAACCCATATTAAAGGTAGAAATGAAGACTGTCAATGATGATCCTCATGGACAACACCAAAAATGGCTCGTACCACATACGACCCCTAATGGTGAAGTTCTTTAGGTCCATCCTGATCTGATTGAAGATGAACAGTGGGCGGGATCCTCTTCTAAGAAGAAATCCAAGAGTAAGGGCAAATCATGTTACCCCGCCTCAGCGATTCCGAACAAAGACGATGAAGACATTCCAACTTTGCCACTTTTTGAGGATGAGCACAAGATCTTTGCCACCAAGAGTGGGAATAAATACCAATACAATATCCCAAAGCTTCTGATACAAATGATAAAATGTTGGCTGAGCTGGGAGTGGTTCCAACTCCCTCTATGCCCGCTGAGAAACCCCAGCAGCAACCAATTGCTAAGCAAAAGGAGAAATAGCCCCAGTATAAAGAGGTTCAAGTTCCGAGGCAGTCTCGTTTTAATCGACCGATTAGGAGAGACAAACTGGAAACTTCGAATGTATCATACCCCTTCAATGTTATGACCTAATTGGCTACCATCCCAGTGAGGATAACTCTATACGAGTTATTTCATCTTTCCAAAGACACCAGGAGGGCTTTGTATGAAGTTTTGGCTGATTCTGATGTGTTTTTCACTCAGATCAAGCCAGCCCCCAAAGAGCCGGAGTCGTTAGTTCAACACTGCAACCTCACGGCCAAACAGTTCCCTTGCATCACCTTCACCAAAGAAGACATGCAAACAAGGAACTCAAAGCATGATAGGCCTTTGTATTTCACCAGATATATCGGTTCTAATATTGTCAACCAGATCCAAGTTGATTCGGGTTCTGTGATCAGCATTATGCCACTCTGATTGATATATAATTTTGAAATCCCCACCAGTTAGCTGGCTTCCATAGGCACTGTTATCTACAGATTCAACACCAGTGGGTCAAGACCATTGGGTAAAATTCGAGTGAAGTGTTAAATTGGAGATTTGAGGTCTGAAGTCACATGCTATGTGATCGATGCAGAGACCTCCTATAACTTACTATTGGATCGACATTTGATCTATGGTAATGTTATAGTTCCCGCCACCCTCCATCAGTATCTAAAATATGTGGATACAAATAAGGAGGTCAAGATGGTGGCCACGGATAGGCAACTGTTTAAGGGGTTGGAAAACTATTTTACTGACTCCCTTCTTTACGGTATTGAATTTGATACTGAACCATCGGCCCAAGGCGCGAACAGCGAAGAAGAAGCTGATATTAAGGTCGGCCTTGATTACAATAGAGGTTTTCTACTAATCGACATTGTACCCTTTGTAATCAATCTTGACGGTGATGAATCGTCAGATGAAAGTTGTAATTAGCAACTTATCTAAGAAGCAATAAATGACGATTTAGAGTACTCACATTGTCTTGAGGATGTAACGCACGGGTTGTATAATAACCTTGACATACACATGCCGCTTCGATCATCGTGCATGATGAAGAAGCATGTCCAAGATTCCTTTGGGACAACTATTATCCTTCCCACCAAGGCAAGGGGTGAAAAAAAGATAGTTTTTGGTAAAGGAGAGTAAAGGCCACCGTCAAATATTTTCTTAAAGAATGATAGTGATGACGAAAGACCTGGTCACCATTTATTCATATGTAGTTCGCAATCACACAACTACATGAAGAAATGGGGGTAAAACTTCATGCGCGAAGAAGGTCTTTGCTTCGATCGAGGTCCTCGAGTCCCACCACGGCCTACCTATGTGCTAAAGGGGAAGCCTGACAACTACTATGGTTATAGAACAGGCCTGGGCTATGTCTCTTCATCTGATGACGAGTGTTGCTGGCAAGTCATCGACCAATTCGCCAATCCGAATGGAGGCGGATACTCATCAGATTCTTCAGCTTGGGACTCTAACGTCAGCCTTGAAGAAATTCAAAGGCATGATGTCGAATATGGTCACAGTCGATCCTACCACAATGAAGGAAGACGATCAATTGCCAACTTAGGAAGATCCTTGGATGCATCACCTTAATATCCGACTAGCTAGCAAATATTATCTCGGTCCTTAAAAAGAATGGGAAAATCAGGATCTGTATCAACTTCAGAGACCTAAATATCACTTTCCTAAAGGATGATTTCCCTCTTCCAATCATGGATGTCATCATCGACAACACATGTGGGTTCCAGAGAATATCTTTCATGGATGGATTCTTAGGTTATAATCAAATTAAGATGTAGCTGGACGATAAAAAGCATACCACATTCAGAACACCGCTCGGCATCTTCTGCTACATGATCATGCCCTTCGGTTTGAAGAATGCAGGTGCCACATACCAACGAGCAATGACGAAGATTTCTCAGGAATACCTCCAGAAGACCGTCGAGTATTATGTTGATGATTTGGTCAAGAAAAGCTGTAGCAAAGATAATCACATTAAAGACTTGAGAAAGATGTTCGATCTCACGTGGAGTCACCAATTAAAGATGAACCCTACCAAGTCTTTCCTGGGAAGGTCCAGTGGTAAATCCTCAGATTTTTCGTCACCATGAAGGGTATCCATATTGATTCTGACAAAGTGAAGGCAATACACGAATTGCAACCCCCGAGAAATCTCATAGAACTCAGAGGATTGCAAGGATGATTGGCTTATATCCATCGGTTCATCTCGAATATCTCCGAAAAATGCCAACCATTTTCCAAGCTCACGAAGAAGGCATTCGAGGATATCAAAACATATCTGGCAAATCCTCCTATCCTCATTGCAGTCAGGGAAACCATTCTTGATTTACGTTAAGGCAATGAGCCACTCGTGAATTGCTTTACTCACATAAGACGATGATAACAATCATGAGTAGGTAATATATTACCTGAGTTGAACTTTGGTAGGTGCCAAATCTCGATATCTGACGATTGAGAAGGATTGTCTCACCCTAGTATTCTCAATTTAGAAAGTGCGACACTACGTAGTTGGACAAACGATCTACGTCATTTCCAATGTCAACCCAGTCCGGGTATTCATGATGCAACCAGCCTCTATGAATTGGCAGCTAATAAGATGGGACCTGCTCTTGTCATACGACCTGCATTTTAAGTAACAAAAGTCGGTCAAAGGATAATCAATTTGTGATCTCTTAGCAGTTAACCCTACAAAGGATACAGCTGAATTATATGAAGATTTGAATGAAACCTATAAATTCAACGCTACCTCTCATCAATAAGTGTAGCAATTATATTTCTATGGTGCTTCTTGAGCAACTAATGTGGCAAGTGCCCCTGGTAATTCTAAAATCTCTTCAGGAGATGGAGTTGTCCTAGTTTCTCCAAAGAAGCATATGATACCCTGAGCCTACTTGTCAATTGGAAAATGTTCCAATAACGTAGCCGAATACAACGTATTGCTCATTGGACTCAGTTTCGCCAAAGAACTGGGGGTTGAGTATCTTAAAGCTTTTGGTGATTCTCAATTGATAGTCAATCAGGTTCGAGGAGAGTACAAAGTTAGGAACTAAGACCTGATCCCGTACCACCAAGCGACCATCGAGATGGCAGACTCGTTCGAAGAATTCTTCATCTAGTATATTCTGTGTCTCCAGAATGTATATGCAGATGCACTGGTGGCATTAGCATATCTCTGGCATAGCCTCCTGAAATAGAATAGTTGGTCACTGTGAGAACTCACCAACTTTTCATATCAGACTACACCCTTGACATCACAAAGGCGCACGAAGCGAGAATCAAACTCGAACCTCAAGACAGGCATTTTCCCATCATTGATTATGTCATGTACAACATTTTACTAGAAGCCATAAAAGAAAGAGACTAGGTTCGACGAAGAGCATCGAGATTCTATTATAACGCGATGACCCAGACATTGTATCATCGTGCAAATGACGATTTGAACTCCGATGTCTTTCAACCAAAGAGGTGGAGGAGGATCTCAAAGAAGCGCATGACGAAACCTGTGGTGCACACTATCCTGGTCTCAAACTCTGTGATCGTCTCAGAAGGATGGGATATTATTGGCCAACCATTGTCAAGGACGTAGTTCAGTACGCCCGGCGGTGCCACGCATATCAAATACATGCAAATTATATGCACCAACCCCTAGAGCATTTGCACCCTTCGGTCACATCATGGCCATTCAAGATGTGGGGAATGGACATCGTCAGTCCTATTTTTCGACCGTCTGCTAAAAGCGATAGCTTTATTTTGGCAATCACTAAATACTTCTCAAAGTGGACTGAAGCAATTCTACTTAAAGAAGTAAAGTCAAGCGATGTTGTTAAATTCATTAAACACCATATTATCTACTGATACGGTGTTCCAAAATGAATCGTGCATGACAACAGCCCTTAGTTTGTTAGCAACGCCTTCATCAAATTATGTGGAAAGTTAAAGATTCAAGACGTATCATTGATGGCATACAATCCCACAGCAAACTGATTGATTGAAGCCTTCAACAAGACCATCATTAAGATTCTGTCGAAGCTCATGAGAACCAATAAACGAGACTAGGATTATAAATTGCATGAAGCTCTATGGGCCTATCGCACCACAGTCCATACGCCTATGGGAGCCACCTCGTATTCTTTGGTGTATGGATATGAAGCCATCCTCCCGTTAGAGATCCAAATTCCATCCGTTCGTATTGCTCTTGTAATGGGGATGACGATGGAGGAACAATATCAGAAATGTCTCGGAGAACTTAAGATGGTAGATGAAAAGCGCTTGGAAGCCTAGCAGCAAATTGAGTTTTACCAAGCTAGAATCTCCAAGGCCTTTGATAAGAAAGTCCGACAATGAAGATCTAAGAAAGGAGACTTGGTTCTTACCATCCGGCGATCAATGATACTCAATTCCAAGAAAAAGGCAAATTTCAACCAAAATGGGAGAAACCATCTGTAGTATAGACAGTCTACTCAAACGGTGCATATCGCCTAATTATCCAAGACGGTGACAAAGTCATGATGCTAATAAATGGGAAGTTCTTGAATAAGTACTATCCCTAATACATTTGGTATAACCTATCTGACGGGAAGTTTCTAGAGAATATTATGCATGGTATTCTTAAGGATAACCCAGAATGGCTTGTTTATTCCAGATAAAAGCTAATTATCTAAATAATTCATTCTTAATTATTATGAGAATGATTAAGAATCCCCACTATGGCTATTTAATCATTTCCAAGATGATTAAAACCCTCTCACTCTGAATTTTAGAGCACTCTTTCGTCGAGATGAGATTCCATGGCTTTATCCAGTCAATCTTTCCTCATAAAACTCCCACGTTGTAATTATAGAGTACTTGATGATTTGCATTCCTCCATCATAAAATCCCTCACTGATTAAATTAATTGATGGTGGATCCACCAAAATTCTTTATGGTTAAATCCATTCAAACTCCCGCTGTGTTCAAACCTTTAACACTCCCATTGTTGAAATCCTGACACGACACTCAAAATTTCAATCTGCTGATCCAAGACAATTATCGAACCCTCGGCCTTCATGTCAAGATCTTGTCACTTGACACCAAAAACCCCCACTAAGTGATTTGTACAAGTCAACACTCCCACTGTTGTTTGTACCTTCACTCTCACTGTTATTTATACCTTCACTCCCACTGTTATTTGGTTAAACCTTTAAACAATTAGAGCCAAAGCCAAAATCTCCTCTCGATTCCTTTCATGGATGAGAGGTCCACTCAATTTGAATGATTAAACCTTTAAACAGTTAGGATCATTTAAAAATTCCTGCTAGGTCAAACCTTTAAACAGTTAGGGTCGAAGTTTGAATTTCATCTGGATAAATGGTAAATTCATCTTCAGATTAGGTAACCAATCCTATAAAAGTTAGGATTATCCGGATCTTTTAGATTCTCGGAGTGGAGATCCTACTCTTAGTTTTACCTTCAGGATTCGAATACATAGGCTTTGTCATTTTCATAGAAAGATTAACCGACAACGGGTGTTACGCGTAGACTTATCTCTAATTAGGGATCGAGATAAAGTCCCCTATGCGTGTAAGGTATGGATTCTGGCATCATTAATAATATCCTGCCATGATGTTGAACACGTGGGCTTTCGTCCTTTACACAAAAAAAGACTAACCGATAACGCGTGTTAGACGCAGACTTATCTCTGATTAGGGATCAAGATAATGTCCCCCATGTATGGATTATGGTGTCTATTTCATAGCAAAAGACTAACCGGCAACGTGTGTTAGGTGTAGACTTATCTCTTATTAGAGATCGAGATAATGTCCCACATGCATGTAAGGCATGGATTCTAGCATCATTAATGATAGTCTATCACGATGTCGAATACGTGGCCTTTGCCATTTTCACGGGAATGCGCTACCCGGTAGCATGTGTTAGATGCAAACTTATCTCTATTTAGGAATCAAGATAATGTCCCCTAGGCATGGATTCTAGTATCTTTTTCACGGCAAAAGACTAACCGGCAACGCGTGTTAGGTGCAGACTTATCTCTGATTAGTGATCGAGATAATATCCCCCATGTGTGTAAGGCATGCATCCTGGCGTCATTAATGACAGCCTGTCACGATGTCGAATACGTGGGCTTTGCCATTTTCATAGGAATGTGCTACCCGATAAAATGTGTTAGATGCAGACTTATATCTATTTGGGGATCAAGATAAAGTCCCCTATGCGTGTAAGGTATAGATTCTGGAGTCATTAATGCTAGCCTGCCTTGATGTCGAACACGTGGGCTTTGCCATTTTCACGTGAATGCGCTACCTAGCAGCATGTGTTAGATACAGACTTATCTCTAATTAGGGATCCAGATAAAGTCCCCCATACGTGTAAGGCATGAATTTTAGTGTCATTAATGATAGTCTGGCACGATGTTGAATACGTGAGCTTTGCCATTTTTATGGGAATGCGCTACCTGGTAGCATGTGTTAGATGCAGACTTATCTCTATTTAGGAATCGAGATAAAGTCGCCCATACATGTAAGGTAAGGATTCTGATATCATTAATGATAGCCTGCCATGATGTCGAATACGTGGGCTTTGCCATTTTCACAGGAATACGCTACCCGACAACATGTATTAAATGCAGACTTATCTCTATTTAGGGATCGAGATAAAGTCCTCCATACGTGTGAGACATAGATTTTTTGGTTAGATTGTGTCTTTTCTTAGGGCATAGACGAACCTAGTGCTAGAGAGGAAGAATTTTATATTCTATCTCCTGGTCTTTTCTTGGGGTAAAGACGAACCTGATGTTAGAGAGGAAGAATTTTATATTCTATCTCTAGGTCTTCTCTTGGGGCAAAGACGAACCCGGTGCTAGAGAGGAATAATTTTATATTCTATCTCTAGGTCTTCTATTGGGGCAAAGACGAACCCGATGTTAAGAAAACAAATTTTATATTCTATCTTTAGGTCTTCTCTTAGGGTAAAGACGAACCGGATGTTGGAGAGGAAGAATTTTATATTCTATCTCCTGCAGCAAAAAAATGTGCATTTGCACTCATATATTCACAAATATACATTGAATTGATCTCAAATTAATTCCTATCATACTCAAACATCAAAATATGTTATTTTCACCATATAACATATTTATTTTTATTTTTTACATAATATTCAAATTTTCAAGGTTTTAAATTCTTCCCCCCGTAAAAAGAATTTCATCCCCGAAATTCTGCAATCATATCCTATAGATTAATAATACCAGAAAAGGATAATCCAGATAAAGAAACCCTTACATACACATCTCACACCATTAACCTCTAGATATGAAACATAGCTATATCTACACTTAACAATCTAGAATGCGAATACTTCCACTTAACCCCTAACTAAAGGCTACTAGTATGTTGGGCAAAAAATCCAAACAAGGACCCCTCATATATATACCATATGTTCCGAATGATTAGGAGTCAAGTGTTAATACCATCATTCTAGTGTTAAGTATAAACAAGACTAAACAACATATATAATCATAACTACTAATACATATAAGTACATATAAATATCAACATCTTACCTGCTCAAATAGGTGTGGGTAGTCGTGACGTACATCTTTCTTGTGCTCCTAAGAAATCTCTTCCGCTCCATGCCGGCTCCACTGAACTTTCACTAATGGAATGACTTTATTTCTAAGCTTTTTATTCTCTCTAGCAAGAATACATATTGGGATCTCTACGGTAGTCCAATCATCCTGGATCTCGATCTCTGATGTATCAATCACCCTCTGCTTCTCCTCATTGCGCAAATGCTTCTTGAGCATTAAAATATGAAAGACATCATGTACACTCGACATCGATGCTGGAAGCTCTAATCTATAGGAAACGGCTCTAATACGCTCAATAATCCTGAAGGGACCAACATATCTTGGGGCAAGCTTTTCCCGTCTACCAAATCACTAAACGCCCTTCATCGGTGATACTTTCAATATAATTAGGTCTCTGTCCTAGAACTCTAGTGGTTGTCTCCGTTGATTTGCATAACTCTTTTACCACCATTGTGTGACAAGAATGCGCTCTTTAATCAATGTTACCTTCTTTGTGGTCTGCATAATTAGCTCCGGTCCAAGCAATAGGCTATCATCTGGCTCTGCCCAACATATAGGCGATCTGTAAGGCCTCCCGTACAATGCTTTATATGGCACCATCGTGATAGTTGCTTGATAACTATTTTTATATGTAAATTTAATCAATAGGATGTGGTCCTCCAAGCCACCCTAAAAATCTATCACACATGCTCGTAGCATATCCTTTAACACTTAATTCACCCTCTCTGCCTGACTATCGGTCTGAGGATGGAAAATACTACTAAATGACAACTGGTTACCAAAAGTATCTTGAAAACTCCTCCAGAAATGGATGTAAAGACTGAGCCTCGATCTGATACGATCATCTCTAGGACTCTATGCAATCAAACGATCTCTCAGATGAAAATCCTCGCATATGTATCCGCCGTATAAGTCATCCTCACAGGTAAGAAATGCGTTGACTTCATCAACTGGTCTACTATCACCCAAATAGAATTATTTTCTTTATTTGTTTTACGTAACCCTACAATAAAATCTATGGAAATATTTGCCCACTTCTACTCGGGAATGAGTAAAGGCTGTAGGGTCCCTGCAGGTCTCTGATGTTCTGCCTTAACTTGCTGGTAGGTAAAACACTTAGCTACATACTCTGCAATCTCTCTACGCATGCCACTCCACTAGAAATGTCTCTTCAGGTCTTTATACATTTTTGTCGTACCTAGATGCACTATGTACCTGCTACGATACGCCTCATCAAATAGATCTCTCTTCAACTATGAATTGTTCGTATAACTAATCGACCCTTCATCCGAAGGCCTCCATCTACTCCAATAGTCCAATCAACCTTGGATTCCTTGGAAATCACTCCCTTACAGATTTGAATCCAAGAGTCCTCTAGCTGAGCTCTGATCACTCTGTTGCTCCAAGATAGTTGTAGTGATAAATCTATTAAGAAAGCATTGCTCCCCCCCCAATCTCTTGCTTGAAATCATAGTGGCTGAAGGTATAAAGATCTTGATGTAATGAACACCTCAAAGCTGCAAGTCCACGATGTTGCTTCCTGCTTAACGCGTCCGCTACCACGTTCGCCTTTCCCGGATGGTACTGTATAGCGAACTCGTGATCCTTAATAAACTCTACCCATCGTTGCTGCCTCTGGTTAAGTTCTTTCTATGAGAAAAGATATTTTAAGCTCTGGTGATCTATGAATAACTCAAACTGCACACCATACAAATAATGCATCCATGCCTTCAGTGTAAAAACCACTACTGCTAGCTCCAAGTCGTGTGTGGGATAATTCTGCTCTTGAGTTCTTAGCTGCCTTAAAATATAGGCCATAACTCTCTGGGTCTGCATCAAAACTCCTCTAAGACCCGATAATGATGCATCAGTGTAGGCAAAAAAAGTCCTATCACTAATGGGAATCATCAGCACTGGCGCTAAAGTCAACTTAGCCTTCAATATCTCAAAGGCCTCCTGGCACTCCGTGCCCTAATTAAACTGTACACCCTTCTTAGTAAGGCGTGTAAATGGTGTCATAATCTTCGAGAAATCCTAAATGAATTTTTTGTAATAGCCCGTCATACCTAAGGAGCTACGAATCTTAGTAACTGTCTTCGACGGATCCTAATCAAGAACCAGAATTCACACTTGCTAAATTTAGTGTATAACTAGTGTTCCCATAAAGTCTGCAATGCTAACCGCAAATGCTGCTTGTGCTCGGCCTCTGACCCCGAATAAATAAGAATATCATCAATGAAAACAATCACGAACTAGTCCAAGTATAGAAAAATAATCCCATTCATCAAATTCATGAATACTGTGAGTGCATTGGTCAGCCCAAATGGCATGGCAAGAAACTGAAAAGACCCATATCGAGTCAAAAAGGTGGCCTTAGGAATATCCATCTCCTGAACCCACAACAGATGATTTCCAAAACAAAAATCTATCTTTGAAAAATACTATGCTCCTTACAACTGGTCGAACAAGTCATCAATCCTAGATAGTGGATACCAGTTTCGGATAGCGACCTTATTCAACTCATGATAATCGATGCACAATCGCATACTCTCGTCCTTTTTCTACACGAAAAGGAATAGTGCTCCCCATGGAGAATGACTCCGATTAATGAATGCCTGAGACAACAACTCATCTAACTAGATCTGGAGCTCTCTCATCTCAGTAGGCACCATATAGTAAGGAGCTCAAGAAATCGGCGCGATGCCTGGCTACAACTCTATGCAAAACTCGACCTCTCTCACAGGAGGTAAACCCGGTATGTCCTGGAAGACATCCTGGTACTCTGAGACCACTCGCATCTCACTCAAATCTGTGCCCCAATCCTGCAACATCACCTCCTTGATGTAGGCTAAAAATGACTCCGTAATCTGGTTGCCTTGTGAGGTCGCTACCACCAACTCAGATCCATCACTAGCTCGCAAGATGACTGTCTTCGCAAAACAGTCTATACTCATATGGCAGGAAGATAATCAATCCATACCAAGGATAACATCAAACTTAGACATATGCAACATGATCAAATCAATCATGAATATAGAATCGTCTAAGCTGACGACATATCTCCTACAAACACTCTCTAAAAGAGACATCTCTTCCAAAGGAGTAAACATAGATAATGGGATATCTAATGGTTACGCTACCAGCTGAAGTCTAACCATAAAATTGTAAAAGGTAAAAGAATGTGAAGTGCCTGAATCGAAAAGAATAGGGGCTAGAAAGGTGTTCACAAGGAACGTACCTTCCACCACGGCCGCACTCGCACCATGGTCGCACGGCACGACCGCATAAACTCTGGCGGTAGCTGAAGGCTGCTGTGTTGTAGGCTCTAGAACATATAGAACTATTAGTCCCTATGGTGTCTCCTGAATATCTCGCACCTATCTTCAATCCTCAGGACTGATGGTAGTGCCTTAATCCTCTGTTGCTGGCCATACCCACGGCCCTGCTACTGTAGACCCTGTCCGCGACACTGTTGCTGTTGTACATGTCCATAGTTCTTAGCTGCTGACCCTAGCGTCTACCGTGATGGCCTCCTGCTGGTGCACTCTGACACTCTATTACCTTATGGCCAAATTTACCACAATGAGAACATGCGCTGGGAATCTACACGCCCTTTGATCTTGTTGCGGTCCCTTCTTATAGGAACCCTACTGAGGTGAACCATTGCCCTACTGTTAGGGTCCTCCTGGTCCTGTAAACGGTCTCTTCCCCTTCCCTTTGTCTCCAGACTACCCTGCTTTACTATTCCCTTCTTTGCCCTTCTGAAGTAAGATCATCTCTGTCTTCTGTGAGATGGTAGCATCTGCAACCTCTCACACAGGATGGAATTGTCTGGATACAAGATAACATCGTAAACTCAGGCGAAGCCCCATCAAGAACATCTGAGCCTGCCGCTCACCAATCTGCCACATGCCTGTAAACCTAAGCAATCCCACGAACTTGCTCTCATAGTCTGCCACAGATATATCTCCCTGCTCCAGCCAGGCTAGTTCTAACTCCCTCTCGGCTTTGTTGCTGCCGACACATACTGCTTATCGAAGAAGTAGACAAAATCCTCCTAAATAAGAATCATCCTCTGCTTCGGAATAAACTGAAGATGATACCAACCCCCTGCATTGCCCTTGAGACTAAAAGCTAATAGCCTCTGCTTCTACACTATGTCCATGTTAAGCATATCTAAGATGTTCCCTACATCCTCCTTCCACTTGTGGGCTGCAAGAGAATCTGATATACCTTGAAATTTGGATGCCCTTTGCTTCTGATACCTCTCTACCAAACGAAGTCAAGCATCCTTCTCAGCGGCCTTATCAACCACTAGTAGTGGTGGTGTAGCTTTCGATGTCTCTTTTGGTGTCTCTTCCTCACTAGGTGTCTCCTGCTGAACCTTATTCGCCATTTGCTCCTCAATCGCTGCTAACCAGGCTAGCAAATGTGCTATGAGATCAACCAGATACTACGGAGCCTGTTGCAGCTAAGGATCTACATTAGCTTGCCTAGCTCCTTAAGTACGGGTACCTCTACGACCGCGTCCTCTTCCTGACAACTATAAGTGTAGGAGTGGAGCTTGGTAGACACAGTAAATGAGATCTCAAGCATAAATAACGGAACATATATCAATAGGAAAAAATAATATCACATATCATTCACAGCAAACTTTATAATTCAAAGCAAGATTGTTATCATAAAAATCAAAATTTTTTCATTATATATATATATATATATATATATATATATATATATATAACATCCTCACTCATTCTAGGAATTTCTAGCAGACTCTAGACGTGAATCCTAGAAAACTCTATCTTAGCTCCACAACTCGACACTGGAGTGATCCTACGGATGTTGGAACTAGATCTTTGATACCAACTGTGATGCCCCCGGGTTTGTAGGTGTAAATTCTGATTTTCTCGAGAATGGGGGATTTTGTTTGTATTGATAAGAAAGCTTATTACAAACTAAATCAATCTGAATTACAACAGAAGCAGAGGGAAGGCCCTCCTTGTTTAATCGTGGGGACTTTAAGGTAGCTACAGGATGCTTCGCTCGGTGCTCGTGCTGAGTCTGCTTCCCTTGGACGGTTCGACCGAGGTTGCTAGAGAGCTTCAGTACTCAGTAGAAGCTCGAGGTGAAGGAGTTCGTCTCTTCTGGCTCGCCGGCGATCGGAGCTCGGAGCTAGAAGATGGCGCTGTAATGCAGGGGTATGCAAAAAGCTTCTTCCTCTCTTGGTTGATCGATCAAGTTCTTGGTCTATTGGCCGATTTTCGATCTTGATCTCGATCCCCCTCAAGGTTGCTGAAAGAAGCCCTTAAAATAGGAGAGAAACAGTTTGACTGCCCTCCTTAATTATGGGATGTGACCATACACTGTTCCAAGACATCCGACTGTCTTTTTGTACAACAAGCGGTTGTTTGGTGGGACGACGTGTTGTGTCATGTCGTGTAGGAGTGGGAAAGTCCCTCCCCATACTCGTGACAGCGGCTGCCAGACACTCAAGTGGGTCTGGCCAGTCCTTTGAGCGCCGGTGGCCCTCACCTCTTGCTTGGAGTGAGGTAAGCTGCATTTATGTGGACGCCGATGGCTCTGGTAACTGTCCGCTCACTTGTGCGGCGAGGTACCGAGTGACCCTCCGGCGGTCCTGGGGTGTTGTGCCTCCTCCCCTCTCCCTATGTCTGAATAGGGGTGGGGGAATGGACGTCTCACGTCAGAGCTAGCCCCAGATAGCTTGCGGCGCGCCGACGGCTTCGGCTCTTCCTCTTGATGGGTGAGGTGACCTGCATTTATGAGTATGCAGGTCGGTCCGGCGCCTGTCTCGTTCGCTTGAACCGCGGGCGGCCGTCTGACGGACCTGGGGCACCGTACCCTCTTCCTCTCGCATCGTGGGAGGCAGGGAAGGCTTGTCCCTGGAAACCCAGCCTTCGGCTCACGTAGGCAGACGTGGCTCAAGTGGTTTCGGCACATGAGGGCGGATTTGAGTACCTCCCTTGCGAGCGGATTTAGTTAGCGAAGGCGGATTCACCTCGCTGGCGGATCCATGCGATTTGGTGGGCGCGGACGATGTGGGGGCTCGTGTGCCAGCGAATCCACTTAGTGGCTACAGTAGGCTCTCCACCTAAGAGAGGGTGGTCCTGTTCTGCGGGCGAATTTGTTCGCTGATCCGCCGCGGTAATTTTTACCGTCTACAAGACCCCCTTCAAAGTTTTCAGACCAAAACCGACTTACGTGTGGTCTGGAATACTTTGAATAAAGAAGTTTTCGACCAGGTGTATTAGGATTTTTAGCAAACCCTCAGCTATCAACGGGTTTGATTTGCCTTTACCGATTACCATTTGAATCGGGCTAGCCATACTATTCCCCTCAGTATGATGAGTTATCGAGTGGTTTCTCTTAGGCTCAGTGCTAAGATTTCCACTCTGACCCCTAGCCGTCTGGGGCGCGGGTCTAAATAAAATTGCTTTGCTGGTTTCTGGATTTTGGGCGAATCGCCTGCTTCCCAAAGGTGGGTGAGTCGTGCAGGCGAAGTTGGGCTTCAATGGCGAAGTTTTGACTGAGTCGCGGATTTCATTTAAGTTTTCACCGTTGAGACCTTTCTCTCGGGCGAAAGCATGCCTAAGGCGCGCGGACCACGTGTCCCCCTGCGGGGCTTCGTGCCTTTCCGGCTAATGCGGCGTGGCGTTATCATGACTTAACAGTTTGACGTCCACCCAGTGCGCCTCGTTCTGATCGTGGCCGTGGTTTTCGAATCCAACCGTCGGATGCAACCGCCAATTTTGGTTCTTGATGTGCCGAGGGTGATCTGGGCCGTCGAATTTGATCGTGGCCATGTTTTTCGCCCGTTAGGGTTTTCGCTTCCCGAGGGCGATCGTGGCCACGTGGACAACTCCACCCTTTTAAAACCCGCTGTTTTCCTCCTCTGGGATTCATCGTGCTCTCGAATCTTGAAAAGAACTTCCAAGACAAGAATTCCCGCTCCACCTTTCCATGGCTCCAAGATCTAAGAGGTGCAAGGTGAGAGGCGCAGGCCCGGGAAGTTACGCCGACCGTCTCTCCGCCGGCATGCCCGCCAGTGCTCCGAAGCCGCGCTCAGGTACGTTGATGGGTTCGTTGGACGACCTCGTGTAGGTCCTAGGCGTCAGGTCTGGGGGGAATGAGTATCGCTCATTACCCTGGAACGCCGCCGCCCTTCGGTAGCTTCCTCGATTTGGGGCAAAATTAGCCCTATTTGCCCTTAAAGGGCGATTTATGTCTCTGCGGACGAATTCACCCTCTGGCGGGAGGGAGGCGAACTCCCTTTTCGATAGGCGAGTTCGGCTCCTTCCTGTAGGATGGGAGTGTCGTCTGTACGAACAGACCTCGTTCGAAGCGGGTTCCCCCTTTCGATAGGTGATTTCACTCGCCTCTGCTTGATGGGCGAGTTTGCTCATAAGGCGGATTTTGTTTTGATTGACTTTTTTTTTTCTTGCAGCGACTTTTTCCGATAAGGCTTTCCCGGAGGGTGTGGCCATTGGCCACGCCGGTGGTACGAGCTGCACAGCACCTTCTTGATTTCCCTCCTTGGCTCCATTACCTGTGTTCGCCGCCGACAAGCCAAATGGCTTGATAAAGAGGGTCACGGACGGCCACCACTTGACACTGCGCGAGTTGACGACCGACACGGCACTGACAGATGATGCCAGGGCGGAGCTGCCGAAGACTCAGTTTTTGTTCGGCGATGCTGTGTCCGACCCTTCTGTCCTATTACTCAAAGAGAGTATGTGGTTCCACACGGTAGAAGGGACCCATTACTACCTCCCCAGCATGTCGAGGGGGTTCTCGATCGTCGAGCTACGGTCCCTCGCGGTTCCTCGGGTGATGGCCTGGGAGTTGACTCCAACTCAGGATGGGGTCACCTGTGGTGTCTTCACGGGCTCCACAGCTGGGTATGGAGTGGATGGCTCATGCAAGCGTGTGACGGGTCTGCGCCCTGGCTTACTGTCCGCTGAACCGCCCGTGGGGGAGTCGACAGCGGTGGCGGAGACCTTTCGTCACCGCTTCTTCCGAGTCGGAGGGAGCTTTCCCCCGAAGGATTTCAGAGCTCTGGGGTGGGTCTATTCCGCACCCGGCAGCGACACTTGGTGGTCCAAGATCACCGACCGTATTCTGGCCAAAAATGCCGACCTCAAGAACACAGAGCTGTATGTGGCCATCGAAGCCACTCGACATGGCTTACGAATCAACGCTTCTCAGTTCCACAACATTCTGGAGCTGTATTGTGCGGAAAGCGGCATATTTTTCACCCCCAAAGGTGAGCTTGGCATCTCCCCTCACGAGATGTATGACGTGTCGGGGCTGCCTCTGGGGGATTTTCCTTACGAGGAGTATGTCCCCGATCAAGCTGAGATCGATCAGTTGTCAAGCCACTCCCCTTTGGTGGTTGAGACTCTGTGGGAGTTGCTCTGCCACTATCACATCTGCCTTAACACCTTGGGGGCCGCAGATCATAGAGGGAAGAAGAAGGGGATCAGCCACAAGAATTGGGCTGATTATCTGTTCCCAGGGAACGATGTCAAGGGGCAACCTGCTCTCCCGCTAGGCGAATGCGACCAATCTGTAGTGGAGGCGAGAACAGCCAAAGAGGGGAGCACCATAACTCTCGACCGTGACGAGGGCGGACTCAAGTCTGGTACAGTCCTTCACTCCTTCCATCATCAGGCCAAGTCTCCTATCTCCGGGAAGGCTCTGTTCGTGGGGTACCTCATGCTGTGGCTAAAGAGGTGTGTAATCCCCACTCACTCCTTCGAGGCCCTTCCCGTGGAGGTCGTGTATCCGGCGGTTTGTTTAGCTCACGGGAAGTCTTACTCCCTGGTATCGGCGACGATAGCGTGCATTCATCGGGGGCTCCGCACCCTGACAGCTCAATTCTGCCGTGTGTCGACCGTCGATGAGGGGGAAGGAACAGTTATCAGGACCCCCAATCCTTGGGTGGGGCTGCCATACACTTATCTGATGGCGTGGTTCGTATACCACTGTGAATGTTTGATGAGCGCCCCAGCGGCGCTCCAAGGCGACAAGTTCGTCCCCTTCGTCCAGCGCTTGGAGAGGTGTTCCTGGAAATGCAAGGACATCCCCGATGCACGAAAGATGCTTTCCCACTTTGGGTATTACAATTTTCGCCGCTCCTTCCCCTATTTTAGCGGGGGCGGATATGGGGAATCTCTGAGGGATGCGCCGACGGCGGATCACTACACAACTCTCTCCCACGGTGCCATTCGCTGGTTGGTAAACATCCGGCCAGGGTACCACATTCTGAGAACAGGCTCTACATGCTATCTCGAGCCATACATCCCCTGTAGGTTTGCCCGCCAGTTTGGGTATGACCAGTTGTACGTGGGCAACATTAATCCCCATCTGCGCTTTGAAGGAGGGCTGGTGGACGGAGCTCGGGGATGGTTCTGGACCCACGCGGGCGGTACCAATGCTCGCTTTGAGTTACCCTCGAAGGATCGTGACCTGCACCACACGCTCTCATATTGTCGGTTGTATCGGGGTGCCAGCGCCAATCCTATTGACTTCTGGTTTCAGAGTTCGTGCCTGGCGGAGCACGGGCATCGCCCAAGAGGAACTCCTCGACCTTCGAGGCGGAGGGGCCGTGCAACGGCTAGGAAGTTGCTCATGGAGGGTCCTACAGGAGATTCTGAGGGTGAGGGCGCAGGCACAGATGAATCCGAAGCGCCCGAAACGCGAGCTCCTCCTGCCAGTCTTCCCCTAGACTCCCAAGGCGAGCAGAGGGAGCCGGTTGTGTTAACCCGGACGAGTAAACGTCTGGAGCAGGCCCGAAGTGCTATTGCTGGGCGTATGGGGGCGCCCCTGTTATCTCCAAGCAGTTCGCTGCTTTCGAAGCGGCAGCGCGAAGCGGCGGAGAGCTCTAGGACGGAAGTGGCCAAGAAGGCCCGCAGTGAGGAGACTGTGGTGACCACTAGAGCAGCGGTTGGTCGGGACGACACCGCCTCTGGGGTGGGAGTTGCTCAACCTACCCCTTCTGCTACGCTGGAGGCGGCTCCGGCGACTTCGAAGGACACGCTCCCTCCGTCTGATGCGGGATCACAGGCGGGGATCTCAACGACCCCTACACCTGCGCCCGAAGGTAATTTTTTTTGATGCGGTACTCTCATGTACGAAGTCAGGTTCGCATTTTCTGACTATTCTCGTTGGACCCGTGCAGGTGCAGTCGAGAAAGTGATCCCCATCCCTTCTGACGAAGAAGAGGGGAGTGGAGACAAAGGAGAACAAGGGGGCTCAGGTAAGCGTGAATTTCAGGGCGGTTGTGCTTTCTAAGCCAAGGGGGCATTCATTATCACCCTTCCTTTTTTGTATCCGCAGTTGGCCCCCCTCATGAAGTCACTGGCAAGGAGGATCCTCCCTCTTGGGGGGGTCATTCAGGCGAGTCCAAGACGGAGGACGATGCCTCAATTCACGAGGCGTTATCAAGTGAAGAGGAAGTATTGGTCTCTGCGGATCAGCAAGGGGGGACCTCCACCTTCGAGGGAGCATCGGTCGCGGATGAGCGTTCGGTGTGAGAGCCTCCAACTCAAGGGGGAACCCCCATTGGGTTAATGGCCACTTCCTTGCCGGTGGTGACCTGCGACTCTGCCACTGCTACTCTGGCGGCATCAGTGATTGTTCCGGCTCTGGCGACGCTGATTGCTGCTTCTGCGATCATGACCACCAGTACCCCAATCGTGGCTTCGTCCTCTGTCGAAGACGCCACTCTCTCCTCCTTGGAACGCTGGCGAAAGACGCAGGTGGCGCGAGCTGTGGCCAACTTCGAAGACACGTTGGCTCACTGCACCCGGCTGGTCTTGGAGGAGAATTGCCCCTTCGAGGAATTCAAGGAGGTTCTTGAGGACGATGCGTCCTTTTTGCGTAAGAGGCTCGGTGTTACCACGGCGAGGCCCTACTTTCAGCGTCTGTACGAAGTGAAGGGGGCTGTTCGGCAGCTGCTCACCCTTCACGTGGGGAGTTCCAATCTCTTTGATCTCGCCACTCGTGAAGTTCGAGTAGCTATGGCAGAACGTGACCGCCGCCTGGATGAGAATATGGCGCTGGAGTTGAAGTTGTCAGCAGAGCTGGAGCAGGCCAAAGCCGAGGACGCACGGGTGGCTTGCGAGCAAGAGACGGTTGATAGCCGGGTCTCCCGACTCTCCTTTGAAGTGGAGAGGCTGAAACAGGTCATAACTGATGCGCAGGCTTCCCTGGCCGTTCAAGGGAGGGCCCTTGATCAGGCGGCAAAGGAGTTAGAGGGGGTTGAGTCTCGTCGGCAACTGACCACTGACTCTGTTGGGGAGAAGGATCGAGCCCTCAAAGACGTCAAAGTGACCATCCAAGACTTGCTCTCGCGCACGGAGGAGGATGTTCGTCGAGAGGTCCTAAGGAGGCTCGAGCTCTGCCATGCTGAAGAAATTCATGAGGCGGAACTGCGATTGAAATCTTTGTAATTCGCCTCTTATTTCTTGCTTGTAATAGGACTTCCTTTCTATGAATGAAATTATCCTTTTGTTTCTGGCGACTATGGCTTGTGTGCATACCATATATAATACATATATTTTCGTGCACTAGTTGGCGTTTAGCCGCGGGAAATTCTCCTTGGCAGATTTCAGTCACAGACCTGTTTCGCCTGCGGGCGAATTTCAATTGGGGGCAAATTCACAGCTGCCATGCTAACGGCGGTTTCAGTTATAGGTGGGCTCCGCTTTTAGCAGGTCGCGTGTTCACCCACGTGCATTGTTAGTTACGGAGTCGTAGGTGAACCGTCTCGCATTAATTGTGGTGCGACGGGTTTCCTTGTCCTTCGTGCCCAATCTAGGCCGTTGGTTAGAGATCGTATCCAGGGACCGCCGAATCTCGGCCGCTTACGTGGGCTACGAGATATTCGGCCTTCTCTTCAACTGTTTGGACCCGAACGGTCCCATCGAGCTGTATATAGCTGCCTAGGGTTGGGGTATTTTAGTACCCTTATCTCCGCCAAGAAAGATCAAGGTTTTCCTATTGCTCTTCCGCAGAGAATATCCAAATTCCCCTAGCATTCTCCGAATGGCACCGAGGACGAGGAGCGCGACTTCGAAGAAAAGGAAGGAGGTTTCTTCTTCAGGCGCCGCAGAAGCTGCCGCTGCCGAAGGTATGTCTTCAACCCAACTCCCACCTGGCCATGGATAGGTATTTATCGCCTAAATCCCTTTCTTATGTCCTCGTTGTGCTTCGCAGCCCCTGGCGGCGCGTCGCCTCCCGTGGAGCACGAGGCTGAGCCCATCTTGATATCTGATGACGAACCTGAGAGTTCGAAGGCTCCTCCTGTTCATGGCCCTGCTCCGTAGCAGGAGGCGGAACCTAGTCTCGAGATCCCGCCCATTGCGATGCTGGCCCCAGGTCAGGAGCCCGTTTCCCCCGGTTCCCTATCTTGGCAGGCTCGCGTCGAGGAGTTTGAGAACACCGTACGGCAGGTGATTTCTCTCGTCGATCTTGGGATGGGCAGCTTCGGCAGCTTTAGGCAGTCTCTCTTGGATCGCATAATCGATTTTTGACGAGTGGGCGAAAATCGGCTTTCCTCTCGTTGTATGCAGGAGTTCCGTCTTCTGGAGTCGCGCATGATAAGGTTAGAGGCATTGCTGCGAGAAGGTCCGGAGGTCTATATGGAGTCTTGCCTGGCTTTTATTAGGCGCAAGGAGGCTCAAGAGCAGGAGCTCCGTTCTAAGGAGATTGCTGATTCGGAGTACATTGTCAATCTCTGGGCGGATCACCATCGCTCGTCGGAGGAGGAAGTCATCGACCTTAATCGCACGATAGCTCGCCTGTGAACCGAACTGGGACACGCGGAGGCGAGGTTGGAAAAGCTTCAGACTGACATCGTCATTGCCCGTGAGAAAGTCGAAGCGGCAACCCAGCGCCTCTTGGTTTTGCAGGAACAAGACGCCGCCGCTAGGTCGAACCCTGAGGAACGGATCAGGCGAGCGGCTGAGGACAAGGCTCGAGAGGACCATGCGAGATGGGTGGCCTTGGCCAAGGAAGAGATTTCCACCTTTAGCGTGCTCGACTAGAATCTTGGATTTGTAACTGAATCAATACATTTTGTTTATGACTTGCTTACTTATGTAGCCATAACTTTGTTTAAATGTATTGTCTTGAACACTGGGTGCACGTTTTGCTTCTTTGCATGTAATATTATGACTTTCGCAATTTGCAGAGGACATAACTTTGTTCAAATGTACTGTCTTAAAGCATCCATAAGGTTTGTGTCCGCTCATTGTGCGTATACTCTTTGGATACATTGCTTTCCAATGTTTTGCTCTGTAATTGCTGACAGTCTTGTACCGCAGATGAAGTCTTTCGCATGACGACGAGTTCGTTAGGATGTTGAGACCCGACTCTAGATTGGATCATGTTGCTGGTGAAACTCAATTGGTTAATGAGTTTGTTAGCAGGCGAGACTCGATTGTGGCGAATTTTGCTCCACCGCTGGCGAGTTTGAACAGATGGCTAAACTCGACAGCTGACGAGTTTATACTATAGGCGAAACCCGTGTGATGGCGAGTTCTTACTTCAGATGAAACTTGGATGGTGGCGAGTTCGTCTAAAACTCGGGGGTCCAATCGCGGGCGAAATTCGTGCCACGTGTTGGTCGGTGGGCCCAAGTGCTTGCCAACCAAGACTTTGCAGGTGCATTAACGCTCATTTATTGGTGAAGTGACCGAACGCTTCGCCTCTCGCTCAATCCGATCGGTCGGTTTGGTGTTTCGAGAGTAGCCTTTAATGGCGTTGAGTTCAAAGCATCGCAAGGCGTTCGGACCGCTTGATGGCCTGGGGTAACGAACCTTAGCCGTCGGATTTCTTGAGCATATTTCAGTATTTGCCTTTCCCCCTCTCCTTTTTTAGCATAGTCTTGGCTGTTTCGAGAGTAATCTGCCAGCAAAAAAGGTCTCAGCGAAAGAAAAAGAAGAAACTTCCTTTCCTCATGGCTTCCTCCTCCGATCACAGCAGTTCCGAGGGTGTCGGCTCTTCCGCCACCGTCGTCGACGCTGGCGTTCCGGCTGCTACCCCCGCGAACCCGGTTCGGGCTTATCCTATTCCGGACCCGTGGCTCACCCCGCTTTCGTACCGCTCAAGCGGTTGGTGGACTTGGTGCATGGGATCACCCTAGAGGTCAGCGTGGGTGGCGAGAGATACTACGACGTGCTCTCTCTTGTGGAGGCTGGTCTGGAGGCGGTTCGCCGCGCGGGTGATGCCTCGCTCACTCAGCGATGTGAGCGGGAGCTTGAACGTGTGGAAGGGTGGATGTATCGCCTTGAGGAACTGGCTTATGAGGACCTCTCCGACGTGCCACCGCCCCTCCCGCTGCACCTCCTGCTCGAGCGTGAAGAGAGGGCGAAGTGGATTCTGGCGAAGGAGGCCAAGCTCAGACGCCTGTGAGAGCGGCGCCAAACGGTGCTGGACCGGATGGACGCCTACTTGGACCAAGCCTTCTTCGAGGAAGCCGGCTCTTTGCGTGGCGAGGCAAAGCTGCGAGAGTGTGAGCACAAGGCGAGGAGGCTCAGCGAGGCCGCCGTGACGGTGGACCAAGAGCTCCAACTCCTTCGCCAGGAAGAAGCGGACCGCCAGGTGGACTTAGCCAAGCGGCAGCAGGAACGAAAGGAGAAGGCGAGGATCCGTCGTGCGGCGGAGCGGGCTGCGATTAAAGCTAAGATAGGCTCTTTCAGCCTGCTCAAATTCTTGTAATGCTTGCCCTTCCTCTTTTTTTTTTTTACTTGGTTGGTGCCCCGGGCACCATAGTTAAACTGAAAACTTATGTAAATTTCAGCCCATTGTAGGCATCGAAAATTACCGATAGGTCCCCACCAACAGCTCAGTGTTAAACAAATGATGATGAACATCACTACCCGGTTCACAAGAGTTCAACTGACGTCGATGAACGCCTGAAGTGAATCGACGAGCCACGTGAGCCGACGGAGTTTCAGAATAACGGGGATACCGATTGACCGGGAACCCCGCGACAGCTGCAAAAGGAGCAATGCCCTTTAGATCCCGTTCGTCCCACTGATAACCCAATCAATGGGATCGATAGAGCTCTTCGTCAGAATTCCAACGCATCCGGAATCACGCAAATCCGAGTTGGGACGAAAAGTCAACGGCGGGACAACGGCAGATGATCTCGGACTGAACCGCGACACCCGGGGCATCTCGGCAAGCTCGAAACACCCGAGGGGTGTCTTGGCAAAACCAAGACACCCCAGGGGTGTCTCAGCCAAGCCGAGACACCCCAAGGGTGTCTCGGCCAACCCGAGACACCCTAGGGTGTCTCGGCCTGGCCGAGACACCTCATGGGTGTCTTGGCCTGGCCGAGACACCCCCAAGGGGTGTCCTTATCCATTTCAGCCCCCTACCCCTTGGATTCCTATAAATAGGCCCCTAGGGCCTCCATTCTCTTGGCCTTGGTTTTTGGGAGAGAAATTTCTGGTCTTGAGCTTCGCACTTGAGATCTGAAATTTCGGAGAGGAGCGGTGTAGGCTGTCTAAAAATCACAATAGATAGCTGATTCCCCATCAAACACCGATGATGGAAGTTACAATTTGACGACTTCCAGAAGGCTATAATTTGAAGACTTTCACGTAGATCGCTAAAGGTTACAATCTGACGACCTTCACGACAACTGATGAAAGCTCTAATCAACAGCCTTCACAATCAACATCGGGAGTTACAATCTGACGACTCTCGCATATCAGAGAGCTAAAGCAAAGATTACAAAATGACGATCTTTGCAACGCTTTGACAGAAAGAGGCTACAAATCGACGGTCTCTTCAAACCAAGCTACGGAAGTCCTCCCCGCACACCAGCATCAAGACGCACCGTGTTCATAGCTACGAACGCAACCCAACGCAGCTCTATACCGCTGCCAAACGCAGCTTCACTCGCTGCCAGACGTAGCTCTAATCGCTGCCAGACGCAGCTTCACTCGCTGCCAGACGCAGCTCTAATCGCTGCCAGACGCAGCTCCAACCGCTGCCAGACGCAGCTCCAACCACTGCTCAAACGCAGCTCCAACCGCTGCTCAAACGCAGCTCCAACCGCTGCTCAAACGCAACTCTAACCGCCTCCAGACGCAGCTCACAAACACTACGTTCAAACGCAGATTTCACTCCAGAATATAGGATTTGCGTTTGACTCATTCAAACACGAGCTGAACGGTTTCAAAACCGTTTCCCACGATCTAAGGGGATCACAACTCCACTCAGGAGTGATTTAAGGGGGCGGTTACAACCCATTAGCCCCACTTAGGAGAGAATTAAGGGGGCGGTTATACCCCTTAATCCCCTATAAATAACTAAGAAATCAGCTTAGTTCGCGGCTGGCTTTTGGATCCTGGGGCTAGCATTTTCGGATCTTTCTCCTTAACAGCAAAGAAGAGATCCTTGGATTGTCTAACCAATTACGGTTAAGATCAAACAAACTCATTCAGAGTTTTAAAACTTGCCACGCAAGTTCTCCACAATGTCAAATCGTGAGGAGGAGATCACGTTCCAGTGAAACAAGACGTCGGATCGTCAACGAGAAGCAATCTCGACGCGAGCATTCGAGGGAGGCATCTCATCGCCACCGTGAAGAACCCAGATTTAAACAAAGGGGAGAATCAAATTCATTCTCTTCTCTTTTGTATTCAGGAATTCAAATTGTAATCGAGATAGAGAGAGTTGTAATCATTCTTTTTCTAAGCAGTTAGAGAGAATAAATCAAATACAATTCTTTTCATTATTTTCTTGTTACAAATTTTCCACCAAACAAAAGATGACGACTCCGCTGGGGACTAGCTTCTCTGATGAAGAAGTGGTGGCGCAATCCGACATTCATCTCACTGGAACAATTGTCGAAACTCTCGTGGTAGAGTTTGATCAAGCCAAATTTGAAGAGGCCCTCTCCTCCGGATCCCTTAGCCCCAAGGCTATGCGCAAGATCCACAAAGTCTCCAAAGAGACTAAAGCTCTAACTGCTCCAATTGCAACCGAACCGCCTAAGGAAGACTGCTCGGACAACCCCTCCCCAGATGGAGTGGGCTCAGCTTCAGCCAAACCCGCGTCAAGACGACGGGTATCGGGTCGCAAGAAGCCTATTGAGGCGACAAACTTGATCAACATAGATGGTGATGTCGCTACAAAGGCGAACGCTGCTCAACGAAGGAGGAGATCCCTATGACGAGAACATCTTCATCAACACGAGTTTCGTGTTTGTGAGCCTAAACGCGACCTTGTGCCCTGCGTTTCTGTTTCAGAATGCAAGTCTAGCGTTTATGAGCCCAAACATAGGCTCTGTGAGAAGAAGACTAAACGCAGCCCTCAGGGGTGCGTTCCACAAAATGAACGCAACTCTCAAATATGCGTTTCAGAACCAAAGTGCAGACTTCGAGATTGCGTAGCGTGACTAGATTGAGGGGCGGATATAAGAAGTTCATGGATTCAAGGCATCTCAACCAGATTCATGTCCACCAAGAGCCAGTCCTGTCCAATAATAGACTGGGGGTTCCAGTTCAAACCTCACGATCAGTGAGTAATTCTCCTCGAATCTTTACAACAGATTTGAGAGAGTTCATATCGAGTAAAGGACCGATGCAACAAGTCATTCGTTCATTCCAATGTGAACGGCTGATTCCTACGGTCTTCTCGGGATGTCAATGTTGTTCATATGTGGCCAAACAATTAGTGCTCGACCAATTAACGCATGTTGCCTTGCCCAACCAACAACGACGTTCTCACAGGAAGAAGTCTCCAGAGACCGAGTATCCTGGGGTCACTATCAACGTGATCGGCAGAGGGAAAGCCTCAGGTCCTAGTTCCAATGACTCTGAGACAATGCATTCACCGACCGTCAGAGAAATCGCTAACGAGTTTGAAGGAATCTACCAACGCACTCGGACGTGAACAGGTGTCATCCCCCCTGTCAACTATCGAAGGTTGGCTAGAGGAACCAATTCTGATGATGAACACTCAGCCATTGCAGAGTCCCAATCATCAAGCTCTTTTGTCGAACATGAGAGCTCCGCTTATATGACGGGAAACCATGAAGATCTTGCAAAGAAGGTTGCTGAGAAAGAGGCCATGCTCAAATCTCAGTAGGAGGCCATCAATGAACTCATGGCCCTGTTGACTCAAATCATCACAAACAAGGCCAAATCTCAGGAGACAGATTCGCCACCTAGGCAAGAATCCTCCCGGAGAGGAAAAACGTCTTCATCCCGACCTCACACAAGCAAAGGGAAGGGAAAAGTGGTTGATGACACGGCTTCTGACCAAGAAGCCCACAACCTAGAATCTTCCTCTGATGAAGGAAGAGAGACAGAGAACGAGCAGAATCTCCAATCTGCTAAAATAGAAGAATTAGAAGCCCGCCTCAATGCAATGGCCAACAGAAGCGAGCTTCGCGAAGAAGGGGTGATACGGCCTTATCCCGCTGAATGGGACACGGCCCCTTACCCTCCAAAATTCAAAGCACCTACCCTGCAACCGTTCGATGGCACCGGATCACCAAATCAGCACATCTACTACTTCAAGTCACAAACTGGAGATGTGGTGGCAAACGATGCCATCTTGACTCGACTATTCATCGGTACCCTCAAGGGTGTAGCCTTCGAATGGTTTATGAAGTTGCCAGCCGGTTTCTATCCAGAAATGGATAGACTTGGAAAGGCTTTTCTTAGCGAGATTCTTTGAAGATGACACGGAGGTTTCTGTTCCGACTCTTCTCGCCACCAAACAGAGGAAAGGAGAGTCCATCAAAGCCTATGTGGAGAGGTTCCGCAGCATGGCATTACGATGCCCCTCAGGTATGACTCAATCAACTCTGGTTGAAACTTGCAGGCACAATCTGCAGACTCAGCTCCTTGCCCAGATGGGGGTTGCAGAATGCCGTTCCTGGAGACAACTAATCTCTCAAGGCGAACAAGCTCAAAAGATTATTGCTAGGATCAAAGCTGAAGAACAAAGTAGGCAGGATCAGCCCGAGCAATCGGACCAAGCCCAATCTTCTCCTGAGCAATCGAACCAAGCTCACTCTTCACAATCAGAACCGGAAGATACTACGGCCACTGAAGCTAATCCTCTTCAGTAGGATGGTAGGTCCAATAACTATCACGTTAACAATTACCTCTGATAGTCAAACTCATTAGATAATGGCCCACTAGGCGATGTGCCATGTCTATCATTTTTCCCCTACACTTGTTCAAGACTGGGGGTTGGTTTATTCGTAGTTCATTTGATTATGAGCAATAAATTTTCTGAGTTGTCATGTTCAATAGAACACCTCTGTCAACCACGAATTCCACCAAAAACTATCACGTTAACCGTCACCTCTGATAGTCCTTTTCTTTCCAAATTCTCCTGCCAATCCTCTTCAAGTAGGATGGCGGGTCCACCAAAACTATCACGTTAACAGTCACCTCTGATAGTCATTTTTCTCCAAATTCCCCCACCAATCCTCTTCAATAGGATGGTGGGTCCATCAAAACTATCACGTTAACAGTCACCTCTGATAGTCATTTTCCTCCAAATTCCCCCACCAATCCTCTTCAAGTAGGATGGCGGGTCCACAAAACTATCACGTTAACAGTTACCTCTGATAGTCAAACTCATCAGATAATGGCCTACCAGGTGATGTGTCTCTATTCCGACTTCATGGATAGTGTCCCACTAAGTGATGTGCTTTATCTATCTCTTTTTATTCCCCTGCTAAGTCTTACTCAAGACTGGGGGTTGGTTACTTGGAATCCATTGGATTAAGAGTAACGAATCTTTCATATCGTCGAGTTAACATTACACTTCTGACGATCATCACCCCACAGAGTATGAATGCAGCTTGCATCACTCCCAATTTGTCACGTTAACAATGCACCTCTGACAATCAACTTATCAATCCTTGTCAATAAGATGATAGGTCCTCAAAATTGCTCAAATCGCAATCTTCCCCAGCAAGACACTAAGTCTTCAAAATCTTGTTCAAATCATAGGTATCAGAACTCATCGTTCCTGATGATAAATTCACCTAGCAAGTTTCCCCAGCGAGATGCTAATTTCTAAAATCTTGTGCAAGTTGTAAGTACACATTCTCTTGTCATGTTAATATCACACCTCTGACAAATTCACTTATCAATCATCGTCAATAGGATGATAAGTACACAAAGTTGCTCCGATCGCAACATTCTCTTGTCATGTTAATATCACACCTCTGACAAATCCACTTATCAATCCTCGTCAATAGGATGATAAGTTCACAAAGTTGCTCCGATCGCAACATTCTCTTGTCATGTTAATATCACACCTCTGACAAATTCACTTATCAATCCTCGTCAATAGGATGATAAGTCCACAAAGTTGCTCCGATCGCAACATTCTCTTGTCATGTTAATATCATACCTCTGACAAATTCACTTATCAATCCTCGTCAATAGGATGATAAGTCCACAAACTTGCTCCGGTCGCAACATTCTCCTGTCACGTTAATATTACACCTCTGACAAAATCCACTTATCAATCCTCTTCAATAGGATGATAAGTCCACAAAGTTGCTCCGAACCCAACAAATTCCTGTCACGTTAATACCACACCTCTGACAATCAACTTATCGACTCTCCTCAATAGAGCGATAGGTCCACAAAACCGTCAAGTTAACATCACACCTCTGATGACAAAATCAACTTATCGACTCTCTTCAATAGAGCGATAGGTCCACAAACCTGTCAAGTTAACATCACACCTCTGATGCTTTTAACTTTCTTTCAGTGCTTCAAGTAACACAGGAAGAAACCAGCGATGAAGCCTACGTATTCAATATCGTAGCATCAAAATCCATGCCTCACACGCATGGGGGACTTTATCTCGATCCCTAATTAGAGATAAGCCTACGCCTAACACGCGTTGCCGGTTAGTCTTTTTCCGTGAAAACGACAAAGTCTATGTATTCAAAATCATAGCATCAAGTCTAAGAGGGTTCATTCTCTTAGCACAACATTACATGTGGAACGGACTTAGACAATCCACATGCTAGCCCGACTCAAACGGTAGTCGGTAAAGGCTTATCAAATCCGTTGATGGCTGAGGGTTTGCCAAAAATCCTATGCACGTTTGCAGGCCCATCAGCTTAATGGATGTGAGCCGAGACTTAAAACAGATGAGCCAAAGACAGGTCTCAAAGGCTTAGTCAAAATGCACGGAAGGCACTTCCATGTCTTAAGTCAAAACGTTGGGGTCAGACCCACGATGCAAAAACCGAACGTCGAGGTCACACCCGTGTTCCAAATTCAACATGCAAGGGGGAGACCCGCATCTTAAGTTCAAAATGCAGGGTCCACCCCCACATTCCAGAAGCAGGATTATGGCACACACCTTCACACAGGTCCTACGTGGCAAATCCCTTCAACCAAGTTGCCTTCGAAGCAAGTGCAGAGAACAAATCCTTTACCATAAGGAATCAACAGCTCCAAGATCAGAGTTGAGATCCAAAGTATTCCGAAAATTCGTCCCAGTCAACCGCGAACTTTCGAAAACTTTGGAGGGGGTTCTGTAGGCTGTCTAAAAATCACAATAGATAGCTGATTCCCCATCAAACACCGATGATGGAAGTTACAATTTGACGACTTCCAGAAGGCTACAATTTGAAGACTTTCACGTAGATCGCTGAAGGTTACAATCTGATGACCTTCACGACAACTGATGAAAGCTCTAATCAACAGCCTTCACAATCAACATCGGGAGTTACAATCTGACAACTCTCGCATATCAGAGAGCTAAAGCAAAGATTACAAAATGACGATCTTTGCAACGCTTTGACAGAAAGAGGCTACAAATCGACGGTCTCTTCAAACCAAGCTACGGAAGTCCTCCCCGCACACCAGCATCAAGACGCACTGCGTTCATAGCTACGAACGCAACCCAACGCAGTTCTATACCGCTACCAAACGCAGCTTCACTCGTTGCCAGACGCAGCTCTAATCGCTGCCAGACGTAGCTTCACTCGCTGCCAGACGCAGCTCTAATCGCTGCCAGATGCAGCTCCAACCGCTGCCAAACGCAGCTCCAACCACTGCTCAAACACAGTTCCAACCGCTGCTCAAACACAGCTCCAACCGCTGCTCAAATGCAGCTCCAACCGCTGCTCAAACGCAACTCTAACCGCCTCCAGACGCAGCTCGCAAACACTGCGTTCAAACGTAGATTTCACTCCAGAATACAGGATTTGCGTTTGACTCATTCAAACACGAGCTGAACGGTTTCAAAACCGTTTCCCACGATCTAAGGGGATCACAACTCCACTCAGGAGTGATTTAAGGGGGCGGTTACAACCCATTAGCCCCACTTAGGAGCGAATTAAGGGGGCGGTTATACCCCTTAATCCCCCATAAATAACTAAGAAATCAGCTTAGTTCGCGGCTGGCTTTTGGATCCTGGGGCTAGCATTTTCGGATCTTTCTCCTTAACAGCAAAGAAGAGATCCTTGGATTGTCTAACCAATTACGGTTAAGATCAAACAAACTCATTCAGAGTTTTAAAACTTGCCACGCAAGTTCTCCACAACGTCAAATCGTGAGGAGGAGATCACGTTCCAGTGAAATAAGACGTCGGATCGTCAACGAGAAGCAATCTCGACGCGAGCATTCGAGGGAGGCATCTCATCGCCACCGTGAAGAACCCAGATTTAAACAAAGGGGAGAATCAAATTCATTCTCTTCTCTTTTGTATTCAGGAATTCAAATTGTAATCGAGATAGAGAGAGTTGTAATCATTCTTTTTCTAAGCAGTTAGAGAGAATAAATCAAATACAATTCTTTTCATTATTTTCTTGTTACAAATTTTCCACCAAACAAGTGGCGAAGCCCTGCCGGAGTAAGGAGTCAGAGTTTTCAAAGAGAGCGGCGAAGCCCTGCCGGATCGAGGAGTGAGAGTTCTTCATCAAATTTCTTCTTCATTCCCCCTTTCTTTTCCTTGGTGTTACCCTTCGCAGGTGACACTAAGAAGAGCTAGTGTCTCGTTTTAGCCGAGATATAAGCTTTAAAACTTCTAAGATCTCACGCGGATCGACGAAGTTCTGTTTCTATATCCCTTCGCGGATAGACGAAACTCTGCCGGATTCTTCCGGAAAGGATCTTGATTGATCGGCGGTCCACGGATATCAACATCCCCGTCACAGGCTAAAGACCCACGCAAGCGAGACCGCACCAAAACGGGATCTCGTGTTTATTTTCGTTAAAGTTGTAACTTTTGTTTTCTTGCATAAGTAGATCTTATAAAAAGATCGACTTTTCACTTGATTATTTGTTGTAACGTCTGAAGTTGTAACAGATCTCAAAAGCAATGAAAACAGCAACTTTTCCTGAAAACAAGCTGGCGACCACAGTGGGAGCTGCCGACCTCGCTACCGAGATCGGAGTGACGCAACCGGCCTTTAAGATTCGGGTGAATGAAGAGATCGAATACGAGTTCGATCAGCAGAAGTTTGAAGAGTACCTCTCTTCCTCCTCCTCCAGATCCGCCTCTCCAAGCAGGCGTGGGAAGAACCCATCTCCCAAACGGGCTCGCGGGAACTCCAACTCCAAGATCCAAGATCCCGTCGCCGTTGCTACCTCCGCACTACGCAACGTCCCCACGTCGTTCAGCGTGGTCGAGGCTGCAACTCAAGCTCTCCCTCCCGTCTCAAAGGTGATGGTTGAGGATGCTCCAACTCTATCAAAGAGGGCCCGCCAAAGACGGCGTCAACGCCTCGCCCAACAACTAGCCAAAGCTGCTGAATCAACGGATGGGATCCACTACAACGAGGATCTAAAATCTAGGTATTGCCGAGAACAACAACGGCAAACAACCAGCCCCTCCTCCAAAATAGCAATGAACGAATGGATCCGTGTCAAACGGAATCGTTCGACACTTGAGGAGCGCATCCGCAAACGCCGTGCGCAAGCACGGGCCAAAGTTGAAGAAACCCGTCGGAAGCTGCAGCATGAGGTGGTTAAAAAGCCGTCATCAACACGCAAAATTTGGAAGCCGAAGTCTGAAGTGGTGGTTCAAACCAAGGAGCCATCACCGCAGCCTCCAAAAGTGCTAATCTCGGCAAATCAACCCGAATCACCGGCGATTTCCGCTACTGTTTCGGGAGATCCCACAGGGCCATCCCAGAAGAGGAAGTCGGTGTTGGAGCACCCCGGTCTGCTTCCCAATGAACGAGGAAAAACACCAGTCCAAGAACGGTTGGGACCAATAAAGAAGGCCAAAACGATTCAACATGCTGGGGGTTGCCGCAACTCTCAACGCATGGAGAGAATGGTGGCACCCAAACGCACAACTTTGCGTATCGAAGTGCAGGAGCCCGCTGACGATTCACGCCCACAAAGGCGCGTTTCGAGGCGCGTGACTCCTAAAAGCCCAAAAAAGGCAATTCGGCCTCAGAAGAAAGCGTCGTCGTCCGATGACGATGACGTTATACCTGGGAAGTCGTGCCAACACACGATAGGTTGCTCCAACTTTCAAAATGACGAGCTGTACTATCGTGCTCGGGGTACGAACAAATCCAGAAAGGGGAGTCCCCGGAGAATCGAGAATCAATGCCCCTGCTCCAAACTCATTCGGGCAGTACTGTCAGGATGCAGCTGCATCAAGGCAGTCCCCGAGAGAGTTTCGGTGTTCGAAAGAATTTCCGAACCAAGGCGTTCCCACAAGGAGGAATTCGTCCGTCAAGAAGACGAATATCCAAGAGTGTCAGCTAACATGGCGGGCAGGGGAAAATCAACACCATATTTCAACCTGGATCAGCTTGCCGAGGTATCCCGATGCATGACGCGGTTGCGGTCGGGAACTATCAGCCGGAAGGATTACCGAAGGGTACCAAAGGGGCTTTCTCTAGAAGAAGAGGCGTCGGATACTGATTCAGACTCTTGCTCGGCCGTAGCGTCTGATGACACAGCTTCTAGCTCGGGGCAACCTTATGCATCGCTTATGATCAACGCCGAACAAGTAACTAATATACTTGAAGAGGCCCTGGCTAAGCAGAAAGAGGCCTTCAAAATCGAGATGGAAACGGCTATGTTACGGATGAGGGAATAGCACGACCAACAAATTCGAGCTCTGTCTAATCAGTTCAGTGAATCCAGCCGTCGAAATCACTCTGACCAAGCGGGTAGCGATTCAGATGAGGATGAACCTCTCAATGCCGAGAACCCTCTGTTTAACCAAAACGCTGGGGGTGGTAATACAGGGGGTGGCCCCGTTATCCCACCTTTAATTTGTCCAAGCTCCGATACGAGTGAGGATGAGAAAATGAAAGATCTTGAGAGCAAAATCAACGCTCTGATGTCTGCCCAAGAGGTGAAAAAGACCGGCATTCCGTGCCCTTACCCAAGGGAGTGGGATTCAATAGCATACCCGGCGAAGTTCAACTTGATTAATTTCACACCGTTTGACGGGAAGGGTTCTCCCACACAACATCTGATCTACTTTAAGTCCCACTTGGGCATGATCTCCGGTAATGACGCCTTGATGGTTCGGTCATTCGTTGGCACTCTTCGCGGAGCTGCCTTCGATTGGTACCGCCGTCTCAAGCCCAGAAGTGTTAACAGCTGGGACGATATGGAGAGCTCATTCCTCGTTAGTTTCTTTGATGATGACGACGAGGTGTCAATCAGGACGCTCTTCGATGAGAAACAAAGAAACGGAGAGTTGGTGGATACCTTCATCAAACGCTTCCGCAATCGGGCAATGAATTGCAAGGATCCCGTCACGGAGGAGTTCATCTTGCAGACTTGTCATAACAATTTGTCCATTAATATCTTGGATGTTATGGGAATAGATGTAGGCATCAAAAATTGCCGATAGGTCCCCGAACATAGCTCGGTGTCAACGAGCAGCGATCGAACGTCACCACCCGGTCCACAAGAGCTCAAATGATGCCGGTGAGCGACTGAAGCAAACCGACGGATTACGTGAACCGACAGAATGTCAGAATCGCAAGGATACGGGTTGACCGAAAACCCCGCTGTCACCGCAATCGGACCAACGCCCGCTGTGCCTCGATCACCCCACAGATAATCCAACCATCGGGGCCTACAGAGCTCGCCGTCACGATTCCAACGCATCCGAAATCACTCAAATCCGAGTTCGGACGAAAAGTCAACGGCGAGTCAACGGCGGGACAACGGCACAGCCCCGGGCTGAACCGGGGACACACGAAGCTGTCTCGGCCTTGGCCGAGACACCCCATGGGGGGTGTCCTCGGCTTGGCCAAGACACCCCTAGGGGGGTGTCTCTCCTCTTAGGGGTGTCCATATCAGCCCCCCCTCTTTCCTTTTGGCTATAAATAGCCCCCTAGGCCTCCATTGTGAGGGGCTCTTGATTTTGGTGCTGATTTAGCTCTTGGAGAAGAATTTCCGGTCTTGGGATTATCCTCGAGATCTGAAATTCTAAAGTCTGAAGCGGCGAAGCCCTGCCGGAGTGAGGAGTCGGAATTCTTCATCAAGGTTCATTCACCCCCCCCTCTCTGATCCTTAGTGTTGCTCTTTTGCGGTGACACTAAGAAGAGCTATTATCTCGTTTTAGCCGAGATATACGCTTATAACCTCTAGATCTTGCGCGGATCGACGAGGTTCTGTTTCTATATCCTACGCGGATAGACGAAACTCTGCCGGATTTTATCGGCAAGGATCTTGAAGAGTCGGCGGTCCACGGACATCGACGTCCCCGTCACAGGCCAACAACCCACGCAAGCGAGACCGTACCAAACCGGGCTCTCGTGTTTATTTTCGTTTAAGTTGTAAATCCTTTTGTTTTCATTTAAATCCTGTTGTAACGCCTGAAGTTGTAACAGATCTCGAAAAAGAGAACAAGTAATGAAAACAGCAACTTTTACCGGAAACAAGCTGGCGACCACAGTGGGAGCCGCCGACCTCGCTGCCGAGATCGGAGTGACGCAACCGGCCTTCAAGATCCGGGTGAATGAAGAGATCGAATACGAATTCGATCAGAAGAAGTTCGAAGAGTACCTCTCCTCCTCCTCCTCCAGATCTGCCTCTCCGCACCGGCGCAGGAGGAATTCATCTCCAAAAAGGGCTCGCGGGATCTCCAACTCCTCAATTCAAGACCCCGCCGTCGCTGCCACTACACTTGCACCACACAACGGCCTTGCGTCGATCAGTGTGGTCAAGAACGTAGATCCAACCGCCACAAAGGCGATAGGTGATGCTGCCACAACTCCATCAAAGAGAGCGCTCCAAAGGCGTCGTCAACGTCTCGCTCAACAGCTTGCCAAGGCCAAAGAGTCCAAAGATGGAGTGCGTTATGCAGAGGACTTGAAGTCGAGGCAGCGACAAGAGCAGCGGCAGGTAATCAACTTCCCCTCCAAATCAGGAGCAAATGAGTGGATCCGCGTCAAGAGGAACCGCTCTACGCTCGAGGAGCGAATCAAGAAGCGCCGTGCTCTGCTTGCACATGCCCGGCTCCTCCTAAAGAAGGCAGAGGAGATGCAGAAAGAATCGGCGGTCAAAACGCCATCCAAGAGCAAATCGGTGTGGGTGCCCAAGGCAAACCCAACACCTCAAACCAGGAAGGGCAAGATTATCGCCCAGAATTTAACCAAATCAGAGCCTACTTCTCCTGTACCGGCACCTTCAACAGGGCCAGGTAAAA
>BQKN01064746.1:0-12589 GCA_022839385.1 Asparagus kiusianus
GTGTGTGTGTGTGTGTGTGTGTGTACACACACACACACACACACACATATATATATATCATCTACATTAGAGTTGGTTGATGTTAGCCTTCTTGTTTTGATGATAATTTAACAAACAGTTTATATCTAATGTTGTTTGTCTAATGTTTGTATTTTCGTATTTATTCTAGGCAAACAATGAGTTGGAGGATGGATGGAATAGAGCCTCAACGATCATATTCAATGGAGGTTGGCGGAATAGTGGAGTGAAGCCTATGCATTCAAGTCAAGATCCAAGTTCAAGCTTCTTCCGTAATATTTACCAAGAAGAGCTTCATTAAAGATCACAAGCTTTGGTAAATTAGTTTAGGTGTTATATTATGTGTGTTCAATACTTTAAGCTCAATTTCATACACACACACGTTTATTTTGATTTATCGTTGTTTTGGATTATAGACTTATTAACATGATGATGTATCTTTTATCAAGTCTATAAACCTATTGGAAAGTGTTTTGAAATTTGTTTGGAATGAATTTTTCAAAATCAAGTTTTAACAAGTTTTGTTCGTGCATGTTTAAAGTTCATGTTCGTGCATGTTTTTACAAAACAGATGAGTTTTCACAATTGGAAAATGTGATTTGAAAAATTTCTTTGTTTACATATTTATCTTCATGTATACAAACATTTTCCAAAGTTTTACTAATTTTGGAGTTGTTTTGTTATTTTCAATTGAATTTACAAAACCGAGTTTTTAGCAGTTTTTTTAGAAACTATTTATCTGTGTTTAAACATTTATTTCTATCAACTGGGAAGTGATTTTTCCGAAATTCTTTCTCTAACATGTTAATCTACATGTCTAGAACCTTCCCTCAAAATTTCATAATTTTTGGAGTTGATTTACTATTTTTAATTGATTTTACAAAATTAGATACACAAATTTTTAGAATCTGTCAAAACCTGAAATTGCTTGTGCACGTTGCTACAGTGCGGTCGACCGCCATGGTCGGTCGTGCTACAGTGCGGTCGACCGTGGCGGTCGACCGTTCGCAGTCCAGAGAGCAGTTTTTGAGTTTTTCTTCTTACGGTTAACCGCGACGGTCGACCGCCAATGTTACCGTTGCACAGTAACGGTAACTTGCTGATTTTTATCTTTTAGTGGTTTTTTGGGGTTTTTAGGCTTGTTTTCTTCTATCCTATATATACCCCATTGTATTTATCATTTCAAAGATAATAAAAGAGTTTTAAACAAGTTTAAGAGGGTTTTATAGTTTGTTTTAAGTTTGGGGTTTGTGTTTACAAAGGAGGAAGCTTATGTGTCAATTGAGGGATTCATCATCAATCTTCTTCATCCTCTCCTTTGTGTTTATAGAGAAGTTTTCTAAACTCTTATCTAGCTGTTAGCTGTTAGCTTCCTGTAACGGTCAGCTCGTCAATCGACTGATTCAGCTCATCAGTTGACCAACGCCTGTAACGGCTAGTTTTTCCAGCTTTGTCCTATTTTGGATTTTTTGTCTTTTTTACTTTGTTTTTCTTGTGTTTTGGGGTCTCTATAAATACCCCTCATATCTCAGGCCTAAAACCAATCTAGAAAATTGTTTATACAAGTTTACAAAAGTTTAACAAGGATTTAATTTTGTTTTTAGTGTTTGTTTTAAGTTTTTGTGAAGAGATTTTCACAAGAACAAGATGAGATAATCTTTGGTGTTTGAGCTTCATTCCATTCTCTCCCTCACTCTTGATCTATAAAGAAGTTTTCCTAAGCTCTTTCTAGCTTTATATTTATTTGTTCAATAATTATTTTTATTAAAGCTAGATTTATATTGAGTTTAGATTTGTTTTACTCATTGCTTACACACACAACCATTGAGCTTTAGTATTTTCATACATAGTATATTTGGGTTGTGGGGTTGTGTATTGAGAATGAGCTTATTTGTGTTCTCATCCATATTAGAAAACAAATTATTGTATTAAGTTTTCTTTGTGAGGATACACTTTGTAATACACTTATATACTGAGAGGAGTGTGTGGTGAGATACGGGGTCATCCTAAGAGGAGTGGTGTTGGTAGTAAAGCTAGGGAGAGGTTGTAAATTCGAGCACTTGAGGGAGACACAGGCTAGAGACCAACACTTAGAGAGTGTAGAGTGGGATTAAAAGAGTGTTAATTGTAAAGTTTTCGATGATCTAGAAAACTGAGTGTGAGGTATAAATATTTTTAGGTGAGCGCTAAAAACCCGGTGTGATAGTGGAGACAGAGATGTAGGACGAAAGGTCCGAACTCCGTGATTATTTTATTTTTGTTTTAGTTTGTCATTGGAGAATTTTTATTGTGTTTATCTTATATCGCCATTGTTTATTACTCTTTGTGTATATTGCCATATCATATTTGTAGTTTGTTTATTTTACCCTTGTTTATATTGCTTATCCTTGCATGTAATTGTTGCATATCTTATTTGCTAGGATAACTTATTAATAAGTTTTTAATTAGCATTAAATCAGATTAGATTAGCATAAACCCTATTCACCCCTCCTCTAGGGTTCTTTACTAGTGACATTAGGATCTAACAATTGATATCAGAGCTTGGTGCTCTTTGATTTAAGGTTTAATCACCTTGAGTTAAAGATCCAAGTTATCTTATATTGCTAATCTTTTATTTTATTTTATTTATATCTTGCTTGCACATATATACTTTATGGACATGCATTATGCACCTTGTTTAGGCTATGATCCTAATATTGCTCATTCTTTCAATACTTTCCTTATGCCCAATGATATTCTAGATTTAAAATATTTGTTAGATCTAGACATTTTGATTTATGGGAAATCATTGATAGTGTATATGTTATGCCCAAATTAGATAAATCTATTTGGAGCACAAATGATAAAAGAATGTTTGTTTTGAACAAACTTTTGTTAGAATTCTTGATTAATACTTTTGATACATCTATTTCTAACAAATTTGCTTATTTTGATAGTGCCTATACATTATGGAAACATGTCGAGACATATCATGGTGACTTGGAGGCGATCCAACAAGCTTTGGGGGATCCTGCTTTAAGTTCTAAAACAGCATCATGCACACGTCCATTAGGGGATAACCCTAGTGTGATAAACGAGTTCCGATCCAATAATGATTTATCTAGTGATGAACTTGCTTGTGCTTCTAAAAAATTATTGCATGCCTACAACAATTTGCATCATTTGTTTTTAGATTTAAAAAGCAAGCATTAAGATTTAAAATCCGATCATAAGAGATTAGCTTCCAAATTTGATATCATTACTCAAGAAAATATTGATCATAAAGAAAACAATGATATGCTAAATTTAGAAAATAATAATTTAAAATTGGATATTGCTAACTTGACTCATGACAAAAACAATGCCATTTTAGAAGTAGAAACTAGTAGAAAACTATTGGGTATTATTGTAAATGATTTTGTTTCTTCTACTTCTAATAACAATACTTGTATGCATAATGATGAGTTGAATCATGTTAGGGATCGCATATCATCTTTAGGTTCAACCCTTAAAATATGTATTATTAATAACAAAAAGCTATGGATATGTGTGCTAAGTCTCATTCTAAAACATATAAACACCCTATACATCATGCACACATGTATAACAAAGTCTACAAATACACAAATTACGGTCGTAAAGGCCATCTTGCTAGATTTTTTTATGATACACATAAACCCACTAAGGATCATATTAATTCTTCTTGTGCATCTCATCAAGCTTTATCATCACACACACATGTACATGCACACACTCATAAAGTTCATCATAAGCATGCTCATGTGTATAAATATGATCTATGTGGTCGGTTTGGCTATTTAACAAAGTTTTGCTTTGATTTGAAAAAGAATTTTGGTCTGCCAAATGTTTCTAGTAGACCACATGTTTTAAATATGATGTTTATGGTAGGTTTGGACATCTTGCTAAATTTTGTTTTGATGTGCAAAAAGCTCCTATTTTGCAAAATGTTCCAAAAAGACCACCTTTGTTTTATGAAGTTTTTCGTTCGCAAAATAATTTTAAAGAACAACTTATTTCTACAAATGAGTCACGTACACAACTGTTTGGTCTACAAAAATCATTTCAATCCTTTCATTGCACTTACTATAACCGGAAGGGTCATTTATATAATTTTTATTTTAACCGTGTTCGTACACCAAATGTGCCCAAGAGGGTTCATAACCCAAGGACTTTGAACTTAAATGATAAGGGTCATGTCCTTAAATCTTTGGGCACCACAAGTGTTTAGGTGCCAAAACCATTTTGATTTTTTAAACCAAGATTTTTAATGTTTTTATTTTTCATTTCTTGGTTTTGATAATTTGCTTTTATGACTTAAATTTTGATTTATGATTTTATTTGAGTGATTTATTTTTATTTAAATTTTTTTTCATGATTCTCATGTTTCCTATTAATTTGTTTTCATATTTTCATATGGTTTTTATGTTTTTGATTTGAGACATACTCTTTCATATTGATATATCTATATGTGTTCTCACGGTCTTGTTGTATGTGAGTTTTGATTAACATGTTTTTTCATCTATGTTTGCTCACATATAGTTTGTCTTAGTATTCATTTCATATATTCCATAAGGCATTTTAATAGGGGGAGCCTTCCCTATTTCTTTATTGTTTTTATCTTCACCTATGCAAATTTGTAGGGGAAGATTACACTCTCTTATCCTTTATTGTTTTCCCATTTTTGATGTTGTCAAAGGGAGAGAAATATTGTGAGTATATCCTACCTTGTTTTTATGCATGATAATCATAATTTATATATTCATTTTGTATCATGCATATCTCTTTTTATAAATTATTTGTCATCATAAAAAAAAGGAGATTGTTAGCCTTTTATTTTGATAATGTTTTAACAAATAATTTAAAACTAATATTTTTGTCCAGTGTTTGTGTTTTTGTATTTATTCTAGGTAAATAATGTGTTGGAGGATGGATGGAATCGAGCTTTCACGATCATATCCAATGGAGGTTGGCGGAATAGTGGAGTAAAGCTATGCATAATTTAAGTCAAAGATTAAAGTTTAAGCTTCATCCATGTTTACCAAGAAGAGCTCATTGAAGATCTATCCGTTAGACCCTAGAGGGGGAGGGGTGATAGGGTCTTATGCTAATCTAATCCCGATTAAAAGCCAATTAAAAATATATTGATCAATTTGTTCTTGCAAGAGATAGATATGAATAAGAACGATAAGAAAAGCACAAATGAAATATACGCTAAGCAAACACAAACACAAGATATGTTTAGGAGGTTCGGTCCCCACGACCTACGTCCATGCTCCTCACCTCGAGGAGATCTCTACTATCACAATCCGGTTTGGAAGCCGGAACTTCTACACACTCAGTTTACAAGCTTACCGAAAACTCTCACACAACAAACACTATGCAATCACACTTAACACACTAAGTGTAGGAACCTAGCCCGTGTCCTCCTCCTCAAGTGCTCGGATGCAACCTCTCCCTAGGTTCGTCAACCGACGACACTCCTATTGGATTCGACCCCATCTCTCGCCTCACACTTCTTTCGGTGTACAAGTGTATTACAAGTGATACTCACAAATAAAGATAAATACAGTGATTTGTTCTCAACAACAAATGAGAACACAAATGAAGCTCAGACTTACTAAATCACACCCCACAACCCACACTACATAGTATGAAGATATTAAGCTCAATATGTGTGTGTGATAACAGTGAATAAAAATAATACAACTCAATAAATATAGCTAAATAAATAAAAAAAATGAAATAGTAAGCTATATAAGGAAGAGTTCAGAAAAACTTCTCAATAAACAAGAAGAGTAGTAGATGATGATCCCAATAGAAATTAAAAGCAACTTCTTGTTGTAGAAAACTTCTCTTGAAGTAGATTAACGAAAATTAGCTTAACAGCTCTTTAAACGCCTCATAAACCTTTGTTAACACTTCTTGTAAAAACAAAACTCTTGGTTTTCTTAGTTATAGAAATAGAAGAGCAATGAGGTATTTATACCCACTCAAGAACTCAGCAAAAACTAACTTGAAAAGACCAAAAAGCCCACAGAGAATCAAATCAGAAACTAGTCGTTGGAATCAAATCATGAGTTCGGCGGTCGACCGTGGCCGTCGACCGCGAAGCACAAAAAGTCTGAGATTGGAAATTAAAAGCTGGCGGTCGACCACGGCGGTCGACCGCAAAAGTCTCTGGATGGTTTCATGGTCGACCGTCATGGTTGACCGTGAACATTAAAAAAGCAGACTAAGAAAATTTGATCATGGCGGTCGACCGTGGCGGTCGACCGCAAACTGGCACAGTCTGAAACCTGTTTTTTACCGATTTTGAAAATACTTTAAAAATAGCAAATCAATTCTAAAAATAATAAAACTTTGGGAAAAGTTTCTAAATGATAAAATGAACATGTTAGAAAAAGAATTTTTGGAAAAATAATTTTTATTTGCAAAAACACACTGTTTTTGAAAAGTGTTCGTAAAACCTGTATTTTACGAATATGAAAATTTTGATATGACTTATAAACATGTATATATATCATGCAAATACTATATATATATATAATAAAGTATGAATAAGCTGTAAACATAAAATAAAAGATATTGTAACAACGTTTGATAAAAAATCATTTATATGATAGAAAACATCAAAAAACGTGTTAAGTGTACATATATTGAGCTTAAATATAAACATATAATATATGTAAGTAAACTACTCTTGTACCTAGGTAACTCCACACATATGAACTTGAATCTTTAAAACTTGATTGTCGTGTGTTGAAATACCTGTAAAGAGAAACATAAAAACAAAACTAGAGAATATATTAGCGATAAATTATTTGACAAATCATCATCAAAACTATAGGGTCAACAATCTCCCCCTTTTTGATGATGGCAAACAATTTATATATTGATATGAAATATATGCTGATAAAACACATACAATATGAATTAAACATATAGACCATATATATCATGAATCCAACATATAACCACATTAGATTTTCGCCCTCTTTGACAACATCAAAAAAGGAAAAAAATAAATATATATTGAATGGGAACAATGCTCCCCATGCATACAAGCACAGATAATAAACAAATATACAGCTAAAGCTCCCCTTGTCAATTTGCATAGATGATATATATAGATCATATTCATACATAGGAGCTAAGCAACCATATCCATCCAAATACAACCATAAACAATATATAGACCAAATAAATCACAAATCATCACTTAAACACCAAATACTACATAGTTTTCCACAAACATAATTTGTTCCATAATACTACAAACCATACACAAATTGTTTCACAAAGTCATATAGTTTTCCACACAAACATAGAGTTATTATAACTCAAAATAAAACATAAGTATCAAGTTCTAGTTCAACAAAACATAAACATCACCATAAGCATAGAATCCAATAAACTCCAATAAGCAACAAAGTCAATCATCACCATCACCATCAGAAGCAGGGCCAGAGCCAGATGCAGATCCATCATCAGAGCCCTCATCAGAACCAGAGCCAGAACTAGAGGAGGGATCCGGAATCCCAAGAGACTGACGCTGATAAGATAGAATAGTCCTAACGTCCCTCTGAATAGTTGAGACCTGAGTCTCGAGACGATCAAAATGGGCACAGATATCAGAAGTGGAAGAGGTGGAAGCTCTAGACCGAGAAGATGATGGCTGAGCAGGATCAGATAAGGAGTCAGAAATTTGCATCCGCGAAAGTGAGACCCTATCAAAATATTCTTTACTAGGCTCCACTTTGGGTTCATATGACAGAGCAACACCGAAGTGTTAGAGAATGAGAGTGATGATACAACCAAAGGGAAGGAATTTGAAATGCTTACATGCCATACTCTTGAGAAAATGATTAGCCCAATTCACTTTTATTTGGGCAAAGATGGCATAAACCGCATTAACTTTATCAGGGGCAAAGTGATCGAAACTCCCGGTTTTGGGAATAAGGTTTTGAGCAACAATATGACCTATGATTTTAGCAATGAGATTGAGTGATTTGTTGTTCATTGGGTAGGTGCAATCGGGCTTAAACATGATATCGTTCACAGCTTGATCAGTGTGTTCGATAGACATAAGCTCGACATCGCTTGACGGGATCTTAATGATTCCCGCACGTTCGTCGGCATTAAAAGAAAGCTGAATATTTTTAACAGATGTGGTGATGGTTTGGACACCATAAGCAGTGGAAGTGACAGACAAATTCACCTAAAACAAATATACCAGAAATGGATAATAAGAAACTTTGCGTTGCTCATCTAGTAATTTATCTAAGCCAACAGCAAGAAGAATTTCATGAATGTTGTAGATGGCCAATTGATCATATTTGATGTACCTACTAGGCAGGATTTTCAGTTTGCACAACTCCCTATATTTCTTAACTAGGGGTTTATACAGAAGATAATCCTCGTAATGAGAGGCAATGATAGATGAGGAATTAGATTCAGGTTTGGATCTCTTCTTAGGAGGCATAATTACAGATAGTAACAACTAGGGTTTTATGGATGCAAGTGAAACAGAAATTGAATTAAAAACCCTAGATTAGCCAATGAAACCCTAAGAGAGAATGGAAATAAGGAGGATGATGAAAGAGATTACCCAAAAGAGGTGGAGAACAGCCACGGTCGACCGAGGAAACGTTGCGGGCGACCGAGAAGCGATTTCTGATTTGGGGAAAAAAATTTCGAATGAAAGTGGAAGATGAAGAGGGTCGGATCTTAGAGAGGAAGAAAGAGCGGCCCATATTAGATCAGATCAATATCGACGGTGATGGACAAAGCAGATTTTAAAAATTTTAACCAAATAAATCGAAACCCGATAACAAAAAGAGCAGAAAACCAAAAAATTCTCTTGCGGTCGACAGTGGCGGTCGACCGTAACAATTTCAAGAAACTTCGACGGTCGACCGTGGCGGTCGACCGCGAGAAAGATAAATGCATAGTCATTTTTAAAATCTGGATTTTAGGGAAAATTCAATTTGAAACTTATAGGAATTGTTTTATAAGATATATGAACATATATAAAGTTTTTAGTTATTAAAACATGAAAAAATATTTTCTTTTAACTTAAAAAAATAAAATTCATCATTAAAACTCAAAACCCAATTATTCAAAAAACAAAATGAACAAAACAAATAAAAACAAAAAATTAATATAAAAATCATTTTGGTAACACTAAAATTTGGGACATGACCCCTATCATTTAAATCCAAGGCCCTAGTGTTATGAACCCGCTTGTGCGTATTTTGTGTACCGATACGATCAAAGTAAAAATTGTAAACATGACCCATACGATTGTAATTTGTGCAATGTAGAGGTTTGAATGGTTTGCGTTGACCGAAATGAAATGCAGGTGGTTCATTTGCAAGAATAGATTCTTCTTTGTAATTATTTTGCAAACGAGAATTTCTTTTTAAATCGAAACAAAACATGGCCAAATGACCAAAATGACCACAATAATCACATTTGTACACATGGGCATGTTTATGATTTACACTATGTGTGTGTACATGTGTATGTGATGAAGAAGCTTGATGGGATGCACAATCATGAATAGTCTTGTCAATTTTTGGTGCATTATGACAAAATTGAGCTAAATGGCCTTTAAGACTGCAAATAGAACATTTATGAATTTTGTTATACATATGTGCATAGTGAATAGGTTTTTTAGAAGAATTAACATTGGACTTTGCACATAAGTCCATAAGTTTTTTATTATTAACAATACAAGTATTTAGTGTTGAATCTAAGGTAGATATATGTTTTCTCATTTGATTCAACTCATCATTGTGCATACAAGCATTGCTACTAGAAGTAGGATAAACAAGATTTTTCATCATAGATTTTAACTTATCTACTTCTAACATGGCATTACGTTTTTTATGAAGCAAGCTAGCATTTTCAATTCTTAAATTTTCATTGTATTCTTTAAGAATTATATTTTCATTTGCAATAAAATTAAACTTAGTGGCTAGTGTTTCATGAGTGGATTTCATATTTACATACTTATTCTTTACATCAATATAGCAATTGTGTAATTTTTTAAACTCAAGAGCAAGTTCATCAAAAGTAATAATATCATCGTTATCAAGATTGCATACCTCACTAGGGTTATCACCTAGTGGTATTGTACATGGAGATGATGCTTCCTTAGAGCATAAAGCACGATCTTCCAATGCTTTTTGAATAGCCTTCGAGTCTCCTTCATGTACTTTAATAAATTTCCATAAGGCGTAAGCACTATCAAAATGAGAAAATTTGTTAGAAAACGATGAGTGAAAAGCATTAAGCAAATATTCTAACAAGAGCTTGTTCATGTTAAACAATCTTTTATCATTTTCACTCCATTTTGATTTTTCCAAAATGGGAACAACATAGGCATCCTCAATAATCTCCATAAATCGAATTGTTTAGATTAAACAAAAAGTTTGAATCTAACACGCTATTGAGCATAGGGAAAAATATCCAAACGAGGAGCAACACTAATAGCATAACCTAGACTAGATGCATCATACATATCCATAATGATTATATGCAAGAAGCAAAAAGCAATAAACACTAGATTAGCACCAAAATGATAACTTGGATCTTTAACACAAGACGATTAGTCCCTAAATAAAAGAGCACCAAGCTCTGATACCAATTGTTAGACCCTAGAGGGGGAGGGTGATTAGGGTCTTAAGCTAATCTAATCCTGATTAAAAGCTAATTAAAAATATGTTGATCAATTTGTTCTTGCAAGAGATAGATATGAATAAGAATGATAAGAAAAGCACAAATGAAATATACGCTAAGCAAACACAAACACAAGATATGATTACGAGGTTCGGTCCCCACGACCTACGTCCCCGCTCCTCACCTCGAGGAGATCTCCACTATCATAATTCAGTTTGGAAGCCGAAACTTCTACACACTCGGTTTACAAGCTTACCGAAAATTCTCACACAACAAACACTATGAAATCACACTTAACACACTAAGTGTAGGAACCTAGCCCGTGTCCTCCTCCTCAAGTGCTCGGATGCAACCTCTCCTAGGTTCGTCAACCGACACTACTCCTATTGGATTCGACCCCGTCTCTCGCCTCACACTTCTCTCGGTGTACAAGTGTATTACAAGTGATACTCACAAATAAAGATAAATACAGTGATTTGTTCTCAACAACAAATGAGAACATGAATGAAGCTCACACTCACTAAATCACACCCCACAACCCGCACTATATAGTATGAAGATATTAAGTTCAACATGTGTGTGTGATAACAGTGAGTGAAAATAATACAACTCAATAAATATAACTAAATAAATGAAAAATGAAATAGTAAGCTATATAAGGAAGAGTTTAGAAAAACTTCTTAATAAACAAGAAGAGTAGTAGATAATGATCCCAATAGGAATTGAAAGCCACTTCTTATTGTAGAAAACTTCTCTTGAAGTAGATTAACAAAAAATAGCTTAACAGCTCTTTAAACGCCTCTTAAACCTTTGTTAACACTTCTTGTAAAAACAAAACTCCTGGTTTTTTTAGTTATAGAAATAGAAGAGCAATGGGGTATTTATACCCACTCTAGAACTCAGCAAAAACTAACTTGAAAAGATCAAAAAGCCCCTAGAGAATCAAATTAGAAACTAGCCGTTGGAATCAAATCATGAGTTCGACGGTCAACCGTGGCGGTTGACTACGAAGCACAAAAAGTCTGAGATTGGAAATTAAAAGCTGGCGGTCGACCGCGAAAGTCTCTGGATGGTTTCACAGTCGACCATCATGGTCGACCGCGAACAATAAAAAAGCAGACTAAGAAAATTTGATCATGGTCGACCGCAAACTGACACAGTCTGAAACCTATTTTTGGCCGATTTTGAAAATACTTTAAAAATAGCAAATCAATTCCAAAAATAATAAAACTTTGGGAAAAGTTTCTAAATGATAAAATGAACATGTTAGAAAAGGAATTTTTGGAAAAATAATTTTTCTTTGCAAAAACACACTATTTTTGAAAAGTGTTCGTAAAACCTGTATTTTACGAATATAAAATTTTTGATATGACTTATAAACATGTATATATTTATCATGCAAATATTATATATATATATAATAAAGTATGAATGAGTTGTAAACATGAAATAAAAGATATTGTAACAACGTTTGATGAAAAATTATTTATATGATAGAAAACGTCAAAAAACGTGTTAAGTGTACATATATTGAGCTTAAATATAAACATACAATATATGTAAGTAAACTACTCTTATACCTAGGTTACTCCACACATATGAACTTGAATCTTTAACACTTGATTGTCGTGTGTTGAAATACCTGTAAAGAGAAACATAAAAACAAAACTAGAGAGTATATTAGCGATAAATTGTTTGACAAATCATCATCAAAACTATAGGGTCAACACTATCAAGCTTGGGTAAATTAGGTTAGGTATTATATTATATGTGTTTAATACTTCAAGCTCAATATTATACACATACACATTTTATGAGTTTATCCGTTTTGTGTTTTATCCACAAACAAAGTTTTTTTCAAACAAATAAATAAATAAATAAATAAATA
>BQKN01064746.1:25622-44106 GCA_022839385.1 Asparagus kiusianus
AAGGTCAACGCCGGTCAACGCGTAACCCTAGGTCAACGCCAGTCAACGTATTGCGATCGAAGAGTCAACGTACGACGTTCAAAACCCTAAGGTTAACGCCGGTCAACACGTAACCCTAGGTCAATGCCAGTCAATGCGTTGCGATCGAAAAGTCAACGGACGACGTTCAAAACCCTAAGGTCAACGCCGGTCAACGCGTAACCCTAGGTCAATGCCAGTCAACGTGTTGCGATCGAAAAGTCAACGGACGATGTTCAAAACCCTAAGGTCAATGCCAGTCAACGCGTAACCCTAGGTCAATGCCAGTCAACGCGTTGCGATCGAAGAGTCAACGTACGACGTTTAACGCGATCGAAGAGTCAACGTACGACGTTCAAAACCCTACGGTCAACGCCGGTCAACGCGTAACCCTAGGTCAACGCTAGTCAACGCATTACGATCGAAGAGTCAACGTACGACGTTCAAAACCCTAAGGTCAACGCCGGTCAACGCATAACCCTTGGTCAACGCCAGTCAACGCGTTGCGATCGAAAAGTCAACGGACGACGTTCAAAACCCTAAGGTCAACGCAGGTCAACGCGTAATCCTAGGTTAACGCCAGCCAACGCGTTGCGATCGAAAAGTCAACGGACGACGTTCAAAACCTTAAGGTCAACGCCGGTCAATGCGTAACCCTAGGTCAACGCCAGTCAACGCGTTGCGATCGAAAAGTCAACTGACGACGTTCAAAACCCTAAGGTCAACGCCGATCAACGCGTAACCCTAGGTCAACGCCAATTAGTGCGTTGCAATGAAAGAGCCGATGTGACGGAGATAGTTAATTCAAAGTCAACTCGACGACGCGAGCCAAACTCAACTCATCAGTTTTAGATTTGAGACTTCGACGACGGCCAGCCGATAAACGCAGTGCCGAAAGAACTTTAGCTATTCATCAAAGCATCAAATAGATTGAAAATCGAAGGAGTCAAGAATCAAAGCTAACTACAGGTCTTTTATGCCGATCGAAGGCTGGACCAATCACATCCAAAGTATTCCAGCCTCTTCTATAAAAGAAACGAGTCTGGAATGCTTTGGAGGGGGTATCTGTAGGCATCGAAAATTGCCTATACGTCTCCATGAATGGCTCAGTGCTAAGAAGAGATGATGAACATCACTATCCAAGTCATGGAAGCTTAATCGACATCGACGAATGGTTGAAGTGAGTCGACGGGCTATGTGAAGCAACGGAGTTTCGGAATAACGAAGATACGGACTGATCGGGAGCCCCGCGACATTAAAAAAGGCGCAACACCCCTCATGTCTCATTCATTCTATAGATGATCTAATCATTGGAGCTTATAGGACTCCTCGTCGGCTTTCCAACGCAATTTGAATCGCTCAAATCCGAGTTCGGACAAAGAAATTACGGCGGAAACGGACGAAGATGCAAAAATACGTCTCAACATAAGATGAGACACCCCGAGGTGTCTCGGCCCAAGCCGAGACACCCAAGGAAGTCTCGGCTAAGGCCGAGACACCCCAGGGTGTCTTGGCCCAAGTTGAGACACCCTGGGGTGTCTTCAGCGCAGAAATGGCCTTTTAGGTGGTTTTAACCACCCGGACGTCCATAAAGCCTATAAATAGAGCTCCTTGGGCCTCATTTTTTTGGATCTGAAATTTTAGAGAATTGGCGAAGCCCTGTCGGACTGAAGAGTGATCAAGTTCTTCAACGCAAGAGAGAGATTCGTTAGATCTGCATTCACCCGCATCCGTTCCTTAGGATTATCCCATTGCGGTAATCCTAAGAAGAGCAATTATCTCGCCGTAGCCGAGATAAGCGCTTCTACTTATAGATTCCTTCGCGAATCGACAGAGTTCTAGATCTGATCTGATTGCCAGGTAGTCCACGAATATCAATATCCCCGTCACCGGCTAAAGACCCACGCAAGCAAGAGACGACGAACGGATCTTGTGTTATTTTTGAAAAGTTATAATTTTTTATTCTTTTTCTTATCGAATATTTTGAATTCTTTGTAAGCAAACTTTATTATAATGAGTTCGACAATGAAGGCAACTTTTACCGAAAACAGTGTCTAATGGCTATGCTATGAGCTGGAGTCTAGACATAAAATCATACGAAATGAAGGAATGCGAAGCTCCCGAATCAAAGAGAATACATGCGGGAAAAGAATTCACAAGAAACGTACCCTCCACCACTGCTCCGCTAGCTCCATGATCACGCGGTACTACTGTATACACTCTGCCTATGGCTGGAAACTGCTCTGTTACTAGTGCTGGAGAATATGGTACTATCTGCCCCTGAGGAACCTCCTGAACTGCACGAATATGTCCCTCGGTCCTCTGTGCTGCTGGCGGTACCTCAAGTCTTGCCTGCTGGCCCTGAACTCTGCCCTGCTGTCGCTGCTATTGCTGGTTCGGGCCCTTGCCCTGCTGAGCTCCTGTTAGTGTGCTGCGACACTCCGATGCCTTATGCCCGACTTTGCGGCAGTTATAGCAAACTTCCTAAAACTTGCGCTGCTGATGCGCTCTCTGATCATGCTGAGGTCCCTTCTTATGAGGACCTTGCTGCTGCTGCTGGGATCCAGAGAAAGGTCTTTTGTTCTTCCCCTTATCCCCTTAGTCTTCCCTTCTCTATCCTTCTGAAACATGGCAGTCTCTATCTCCTGAGAAGTGGCGGCCTCAGCTACCTCCCGAACTGAATAGAACTTCCTCGAGACGAGGTATCGACGGAGGTTAGGGCGGAGCCCTGCTAGAAACATCTGAGCCTGTCACTCTCCTATCTGCCACATGTCGAGAAGTGCAGAAACTCTATAAATCTGCTCTCAAAATCTACTACTGACATATCCCCATGAATCAACCTGGACAACTCAAGTTCCTTCCCAGTCCGTGCGGCAGAAGAAATATACTATCCATCAAAGAAGTAGACAAAGTCCTCCCATGTGAGGGTCATCCGATGCTCTGGAGTGAACTGAAGTTGGTACCATCTTCCGACATCTTCCTTCAGACTGTAGGATGCCAACCTCTGCTTCTGCACTGAGTCCACATTAAGTATGTCGAGGGTGTTACTCACATCCTCCTTCCACTTGTAGGCTGTAAGAGGGTCTGCTGACCCCTGGAACTCTGGTGCTCTCATCTTCTGATACCTTCAACCATACGGAGCCAAGCCTCCTGCTCTGTGGCTCTGTCTGGGACTGCTGGAGGAATAACTATAGGTACGGCCTCTGGTGGTCTCTCGCTAATAGGGACTGCTGGTATCCCCTATGGCTGATCTACTGATGGTGGTGGTGGTGATGGTGTCGGTGGCATGATATGACTCGCCACAAGCTCCTCAATTGCTGCCATCCTAGCTACGATGGGAGCCATGAGATCAATAAGGTACTGGGGACCCTGCTGCGGCTCGAGTGGTGCCTACTGTGGCTCGGGTTGAGCTTGTTGTGGCTCAGGTGGAGCCTGCTGTGACTCTGCCTGTCCAGCTCTACGAGTACGAGGTCTACTACGCCCTGCCATCTCTCTGATCATAAGAAAACAAAAGTTTATGAGTCAAAAGAGACATGTACACATACATAGCATATCACAATATAATTTTCACAATAATTTAGTATTCACACAAATACTTTAAGTTTACACAAAATAGTTGTCATAATAAGAAACAATTCTTAAATTTTTTGAGATATACGCATCTATCGTCCTCACTCATACTAGGGAATTCTTATCAGAGTCTATACATGAATCCTAAGAAACTCTATCCTAGCTCCACGACTCGACACAGGATGATCCTAATGATACTAAAAGTAGAGCTCTGATACCAACTGTGGCGCCCCTGGGTTCACACAAGGCTACAGTCCAAGGTGAAACCAAGAATGTCAAACCTGCTATGCACCACACCGTGCAATAACATGTTTCACCATCATAATTACTATCTCTCTAGTAAAGTCAATAACAGGTGTAGGTGCAAAAGCAAGTAAAAGATTATACAAGAGTCAACTGATGAAATAATAGAGAAATTAATATTCCATCATTTACCATACTGAAATATAAGTCAATGTCTGAAATGAATAAACTGGAGTTCTCAACGAACCTTAAATACAAAATGTCTGAAATAAAGGAAATAAGGCACACAGCCTTTAAAACTTCTAGAATAAACTCCCAAAATGTCTAAACAAAGTCTATTGTGGAGCTCAAAAGAAAAATATAACTATGATAGCATAGCTGAAGCTAGAGTGCCTCGCCATCAACCTGCGACTCTCCGGACTCCTGGCTCGTTACCTGAAAGGGGGAGGGACAACGAGCGTCAAAGCGCTAGCGAGCAACATCACAACCAACCCCAAGGGAAAAGGGCTCGTTGTATACAGAAAATACAGTTATAGCATATATATAAAATCACAAATCTCATTTAGGTAATTACAATGTGAGCATAAGTACGTCGAGCAAAATAATCCAAACAAGGAAACCCTCATATATATACCATGTAGCTCAGATTGTAAGTACCTATATATAAGAGGATTTTAGTATTTAGGAAGTTACAACACGAGCATAGGTACGTCGAGCGAAATAATCCAAACAAGGAAACCCTCATGTATATACTATGTATCTCAAATTGTACATCCCTAAGTACCAAACCCAAAATCTAATGCAAGAAACATTAATAAAAGAAGGCAAACTCATCTCAGACTATTTACGGTGTCATGTCACAACTCGTATAAATGTCGTGTCCAGCCCATGCAAGTATAGGTGTTAACTCTCAATGTCTAAACTGATGTAGTGGATGTCCAACACATGGACTGCATATGTAAACGGTCCAACACATGGACTGAAAGTGATAAGTGTCCAACACATGGATTACAAATCATAATTGCCCAACACATGGACTAGATGAGTTATATGAACAGGTGCATATACCATAATTTCTCACGTGTCTCAGTGCACAAACCTAAACTCGTGTTCGCATGACATCTCGCGTGTAAGATACAGATTATACATAAATTTCTAATATTCGTCATTCGAGGAGACTCCTCGTCCATATTTAAGCACGCAACAATAATAAACATAAATAATTTCAGTTAAACTGAAATAACTCAAACAGATTCAAACTGAAGAAGTAGAAGAAAAAACTCCTCATCAGTCGACTCATTGGTCGACTCCTCAGTCGACTCATGAGTCGACCAGACAAAGCACACAAAAACTAAGATTTTCCCATCAGTCGACTCATTGGTTGACTCATTAGTCGACTCATAAGTCGACTCATAAGTTGACTCATTGGTCGACTGAGCAAAAAATCCCCAGTTTCCTGTTTTCAATGATTTATCTGCAAAAACGTTAACTAAAATGCTCTTTAATCCTGTCCAGCAATATGATTCCAATTCTAGCACATGTATATCAACAGAAACGAAAGATTTACATGTAATATTCTATATTAAAACCCTAAACATATTTATTCATGTTTGAAAAAGTATTGAAACCATTAAATCATAATAAAACCCATGTTTAAACCAATTCCAGATCTGGATCTAAAAACAAAATCGTTTGTGAGCTTTATAAACTGAAAACATTCGATTTTCGCATCATATACTATAAAGATCTATTTTTAATACACAAATAGTGATTTAGGCTCAATAAAAGCGAAATAAAACTAAATAAAAGCATACAAACAGTAGGTGTAGGATTTGGCGAGATGTTACTCGCCTCTGATGAGCTGCAAACTCCTGAATCCGATGAGAGGATGATTCCCTTCGACAGCACCACAAAGATCCGCCGAAAAACTCCTCCAAAATCACCAAAACGAACTAGGGTTTGAGGGGAGAGAGGGGCTAGGGTTTCTCTGAGATTCTGATGGGTTTTTGGGTTGGTTTCGGGTAAAATAGAATATATATATTACGGTTAAAACCCGAACAAAACCCAACCAAACCCGCAACTAAAAGAAAACCCAAAATCAGCCCGTCAGTCGACTCATAGGTCGACTCATCAATCGACTCATTAGTCGACTCATGAGTCGACTCATCAGTCGACTGAGCAGACACTAAATCCAGATTTCGTGCATGTTTTGCTATTTAGCAAAAACCAACGCACAAAACTCTATGAACTCACACTCATACATATCTACTGACTTGTTATCAAGTATATCTATGACCTCAAGTCATTTATCACAAATAGAATTATTTATTCACTAAAAATTCATATATACTTCTAACAAAAATACGGGGTTCTACAGACCTGGCAACAACGGTCACCCTAGGGTGACCGTTTTCCAAAAAGACCGTGCCGGGCCGAGCTGACCCGGCCCGTCCCGACGCCAACGGTCACAAATTGTGACCGTTGCCCGGCTCTGCCCGGCCAGGTCAAATTTGACTGTTTTTGCCGGGCCGGCTCGGGCTAGATTTGACTGTTTTTGCCGGGCTGGGCCGGGCCAGCCCGGGTCGGCCCGGACAAAACGGTAAAAAAACTGACCGTTTTGGCCGGGTCGGCCCGGCCCGGGCCGGTCAGACCAAACGGCCATATTTGGCCATTTGTCCGTTTTGCCCCTTAAAACGGTCAAAAAACGGCTAGAATATGAGGATTTTTTGGTCATTTGCCTAGGAGGCTGCCTCTATAAATAGAGGGGTGTTTTACTTCATTTCCTCATAACAAAACTCATCTACTTCTCTCTAATACTCTCTTATACTCTCTTATACTATCTTATAATCTCTTATATTTTCTAATACTTTTATCAAATGGCTTCTGGATCTGATTATGAAGAGCAAAACCTATCTCCTACCGATCCAGAGATGAGTCCTCCTACAACAACTCCTCCTACCGGTGTTAAACCTGAATCTGTTGGCGACGAATCTACTACACCAAGAGCTGCTAAAAGGCCGAGATCCGATGTGTGGAATTTTTTTGAGAAGATAGACGTCACCAAGGATGAACACGGTAGGATCATCTCCTAGAAGGCTAAATGTGCGTCGTGCAGCTAGGTTTTTCAAGCTCATCATAAGAGCGGCACCAACCATCTCAAACGCCATATAGAAAAACACAACAAATGCCAAAATCTGCAAGGTGATATCCGACAGTCTATGCTTTCCCAATCCTCCTCTTCAGGTACCCTCGACAGTTAAAATTATGACGCTACCCGAGCTAGGAAATGCGTAATAAGGTTTATTGTTCTTAAAAACCTTCCTTTTAAATTAGTAGAAGATGATGAATTTGAAGATTTGTTTAGAGATGGTTCTTATCCTGTATTTATAAAATTTTCTCGCCAAACATGTCAACGTGATATTTTAAAATATTATCAGGAGGAACAAGGAAAAATAATTTCTTATTTTAAAAATTTAAACTGTAAATTTTTTTTAACTTCTGATATTTGGACATCTAGAGTGTAAACTTGTTATTTATGTATAACAGCACACTGGATTGATGAAAATTAGAAAATATTTAAAAGAGTTGTTTCTTTTATTGCAATTGAAGATTCACACACTGGTATTAATATTACAAATTTAATTGTTGAAGAACTTATGAAACTAGAAATTGATCAAAGAATATTTACTCTTTCACTAGATAATGCAAGTAATAACAATGTACCTGTTGATTTTATTAAAACAACTCTGTCATTGCCATGTCATGGTGAACTTTTTCATGTTAGATGTATCTGCCATATTTTAAATTTAATTGTTCAAAGTGCATTTTCTAAAATTAAACCCATGATAGAAAAGGTTAGAACAGTTGCTAATATGCATAATGCTTCTGAAATGAGAATTAAAAGATGGAAACAATGTTATAAAAGAAAAAATTATAAGCCTAGACTAATTCCAAAAGATGTTGACCATAGGTGGAATTCCACCTATGCAATGTTAACTGTAGCAATAGAATATAAAGAAATTATAAATGATTTTATAAATTTATATGATTCTAGTTCTAGTTCTGGTAGCACTTATGGAATAACTGAAGATGAATGGATAATTATATGTAAATTAAATGAGATGTTATAAGTTTTTTATGATGCTACTATGTTATTATCTAGTTGTTATTATCCAACTATTACTTTAGTTGCTTTACAAATTTTAAATATTCAAAAAAATTTACCAAATATCGTATGGATGATATTTTTGGAAATATAATTTTTCAAATGGAGAGTAAATTTAATAAGTATTTTAGGCCTATTCCTCATATTTTTGGTTTGGGGGTTCTTATTGATCCATGTTTGAAGGATATTGACCTTTGAAGTTTATTACAGTCATTGTATGGTGGACAGATTATAGACTTAGATGATGGTTCCACTCTTACTACTACTTCTTATTATTTATCTATTAGAAATTATTTTCAAACATTATATGATGAGTATGCAACTAGACATGGTGTAGCTGCACAACAGTCTACAGCTTCGGCACCTTCAGCTTCGAGCACAGGTCGAGGTAAAAGTGTAAGTTTTGATATGTATGCAATGGTAGCTAAACTAACTGGTGGATCTGGAATTGGATCAGGATTAGAGGTTTCTGAATTAGATGAATATTTTTCTGCTTTCTTAGTTAAATGTCAAGGAAATGCTTTAGATATTTTACAATAGTGGAAAGTATATGGATTAGTTTCATATCCTATACTTTCCACTTTGGTTTGTGACTTACTATCAGTGTAGGTTTCGACGGTAGCTTCAGAATCCGCCTTCAGCACAGCAGGATGTTTGATAGACGACCACATGACATGCTTAGATCCATATACTGTACAAACGGTGATGTGCTTACAAGATTGGTGGAGGTACGAGAAGCAAACACAAGGCATCGATCGGATTGCTATACTTGAAGATAAATTTGAAGAGTTGGGACTAGCAGATAGATATAAAGATTAGATAATATTCATCAAATTGTAATTTTTATTTCTTAGCTTTAAATTTAAAATAAATTATTTCAGAAAAAGTTACAAATGATTGTGATATGGGTGAGTAGGTGCCAACCTAGTTGGGATGTACTCATCATTTGTGATACGATGAATTTCGAAATAAATTTATACTTGTAAAGGATTTACTGATTATTAATAAAGAAGTTATTTTTATCATCTTTTATTTTTATAATTTTTTTTACTTATAATTTATGTCATTTCAAGTTATTAAAAAAATTTATGTTATTTTCTGTAATTTTTATGTATATGATTTATGGTTTTTTTTAAATTTTTTAAAAATAAAAAATGGGAAAAAAACCGGGTCGGTCCGGTGTCCGGCCCGCTCAGGCCCGGGCCCGGGTCCGAACTTCGGTTTTGCCTGGCTCGACCGGGCCCAGTTTCCCGGCCCGACCGGGCCGGGTCGGCCTGGATGGACACCCCTAACGGCCTAACTCCACCCCTATAGTTATTACAGACTCAAAATCAATAATAACCCTTGACCGAGTTGGATATAAAATTTCCAATAAGTATCAATTAAAGAGCATGTTTGGCTACTACTTATTTTTTGTTACCTTCTAAGTTCCTTATTACTTATTTTTAAAACACCTTAAAAAGATGTAAAAAATAAAATAAATAAAGTGTTTGGCAAAACCCTTAATTTATAAGGATATATGTATAGTTATTTTTTCTAAATCAATAATTATATGGTTGTGATAGTTGTCAAATAACCAAAAAGGATGTCTTTGTTAAATATCATATTTGTTTAATTAATTAAGTACATATTAATCAAATAATATTTATTAATAATTTTTAAGTTAAAAATAAATATTTCACCTAATTATGATTATTAAATACTAATATTAGGACTAATTAATTAATTTATATTAATAAAAAATTATTATTAGTAAAACTATTAATTATTCGAGACATAAATAATTATTTCATAATATTAAATATATTTAAATAAAGTATTTTTATGTATGCCACTAATTTTAGTTAGTAATTACTAATACTGATATTAATTAGTTAATTTCATGTTAATTAAATCAAGAATTATTAATAGTTTTATTTCTTAATTAAATAATTATTTAATATGGATAATTTTTATTCTTAAACAAAAAAAAATTATAATTAAATAATAGTTATTAATAAATTTATATACTAATTAAATAATTAATTAATAAGAATAATTATTTATTTTTAAAAATATGAAATTAAAATTATTTCATTAAATAATAATTATTAATAAGTTTATTTATATTTAAATAATTAATTACTAAAGATAATTATATCTTTTAAAAAATAAATTAATTACTAAGTAGTAATTTTTTATAACTTTATCTATTAGTTTACTAATTAATAAGAATAAATTTTTATTCTTTAAAAAACTATGAATAATTAATTAAATAATAGTTATTTTTAAATTTATTTATCATTTAACATATTAATTAATAAGGATAACTATTCGTTATGAAAATGAAAATATAAATAATTAAGTAAATAATAACTATTAATAATTTTATTTGTTAATTAACTAGCAATTAATACTAATAATTACTTATTCTTAAAAATAAAAAAGATAGCATATTAAATGAGTTGTAATTATTAGGAAGTTATTTAGTAATTAACTAATTAATTATAATAATTATTATTTTATAGTAAGAAAATATTTATTTAAAATATATTTTATATATCACATTATTTATGGTTATTAGTAACTAATATTAATAAAGAGGTATGAAGCGTATTTTGGTCGTTTGATGTAAATAAATAAAACTACTTATAAGTAGCCAAAAAATAAGTTGGGATTTCCCAACTTATTTTTTGGCTACTTGTATAAAGTTAAAAATAAGTAGATAAGTAAACCCTCATCAAACATAATCTTGTTTGCTTATAAGTAAAAATGTACTTATAAGTAAAATAAGTTACTTATAAGTATATTGCCAAACATGTTCAAATAACACGGTGCTTGTAATACAACGAATACTGATTGCGTTCTGTTAAGACTTAATTTTACCATGAGAGGAAGAAAATCAATACTAAGGGTTTCTTATTTTTTTCGACATACACTTTGCTTGCATTTAGAGTTTTACTCACTATAGTTACTATATATTGAACATTTTTTGTTGCAAGAGAGTCCTTGCAATACAGGGTTTGATTTTGGTCATATTCAATTAACACTTATGTCAACTAAAGAAATACAATGAACTCATCAAAATTTAAGCACACTTATCGTTTTAGTGCTTGGAAATAATGAGATATATAACTACTCATTATAACTAATGACTTATCATTTTAATTCATCTAAAGATTTGGATTAGTATACTCTTTATTTTGAAAGGTTTACTCATTTTAATAACTCTTAAGGATTAGCTCAACCCTTATTTAGTCTTGCAGTTTGGTAAATTAAGACAGGATACCCTGGTTTGCATTCGGAATAATTCTTTTGTTTTGACAAGGCAAAAGATTAGTTCTCTTTTATCTTTCCTTTAACCCGTTACCGAATAACTAGACCTGTCCAATTGGGCCTGAGGCCCGAGCCATGCCCGGAGCCCGGCCCTGACTCGGCCTGCCCGAGGCATGGAAACCCAGGCCAAACCGGGTTCTAGGCCCAGGCTACCTTGGTGATGCCCGGGCCAGACCCGGTTAAATTTTTTATATTTTATATACATATTTTTACATATAATTATATTATGATATGGTTATTAATGTGTGTGTATGTATGTATATTATAAGTATATTTATATATGTATATTATAAAATTACAGTTATATAAGTGTATATAAGTGCATAAGTATAATCATATATAAGTATATTGCATTTAGTATATATAAAAATTTATCATATAAGTAAAGCGTATAATTGTATTTAAATTAGCATAATGTAAGTATGTAATAAATACATATATAATATTTATTTATGTGATTCTCTCTCTCTCTCTTAGCATGGTATAGATGCTAAGATATAACAATATAAATATATATAATATAGTTCTAAGTATATTTATATGTGTATATTATAGAATTACTAATATAAGTATATATAAGTGCATAAGTATAATTATATATAAGTATATTGCATCTAGTATATATAAAAGTATGTCATACAAGAGTAAACTGTATAATTGTACTTAAATAAGCATAATGTAAGTTCATAACAAATACATTTATAACTATATAATACATATTTATAAATAAGTAACATATACTTATGCGATTCTCTCTCTCGCTCATGTTATAACTTATAAGTATATACAATATATTTTACATATAATTTATGTATATATAATATATAGTTATTTAATAATTTGTAAGTATATACATAATTATATAAATATAATAAGGTTAAACTAATTTTTAGTAATTTTTTATCAAAAAAAAGTAGAAATGGTCGGGCTAGTCCGAGCCCGGACCTGGCCCCGGTGCCTCCTGGGCCTGGGCTGGGCCCCAATTTTGCTAGGCCCGAGACCGGTTTTGCGAGCCGGTTCGGATCGAACCGTTTAGACACCCCTACGAAGAACATGCACCTAAATTACTAAAGGGAATTTGTTGCGGAACTAAAATATAGAACAAACGTGTGACTTGATTTCACACCTGGGGACCACATGGTTGATCCAAAGAATTCAAGCCGGCAATACCAGACAAACTATATGAATTGAATTTGTACCGTGAAGAACGTATAAATATGTCATAGACCTAACCTTTATTAACTTGGGACCCACAAAAAGGACATCTCATGAAAGGATCCAAGACGAAGAAATAATGTTAACTGGACCAATTTTGATTTGATGGCAAGAAGGTCTAGTCTCAATAGTCAGATGAAAATTTTGAAAATATTAACTTGGATGATGTCTTACGCTTGATGTGGAGATGCGAGCGCCACTAGCCTCTCTCTCTCTCTCTCTCTCTCTCTCTATATATATATATATATATATATATATATATATATATATATATATATGAAAACTCCTATCAACTTAAGTGGATAGCAAATAGTGTGTCCACCAAAGTTTTTAACCACTCATATTGCCTAGGGATCCATGTATTATATAAAAAGGTGTTTTATATTAATATATGTGTGGCTAGAAACTTTGGTGGACATCAACTTAAGTTGATAGGAGTCTTGCTCTATATATATATATATATATGTATAATATGAGAAATTTGGAGAACCTTGGTACCAAGTTCTTTCATTGAACTTGATAGTGAGGCTGCCAAATCTAGTCCCTACATCACACATCGGAGATTGAGCATCTTTATTGGAGTAGGTGAATAGTGATTGAGGCTCTCTCTTCGAGGCGTGATGTAAGGGCCAGATTTGGCCACCTCACTACCTCACTACTAAGTTCAATGGAGAAACTTGGTACCAAGGTTCTTCATATTTCTTAGATATATATATATATATATATATATATATATATATATATGAAAAAATGTTTTAAGAGCCCAAAATAAAAAATCTGTTGTAACTAGGCCCCTCGTATTATTTTTTGGGTGACAAAACCCCCAATACATAAAGTACTTGTGTTTAAGCCCCTGTTTGCCTTTCCAACACACCACAGTGAGAAAAAATTTTCCAAATTCCAAAATTACCCTTAACCCATTACCCAAAAACTGTCAGCCCCCCCTCTCTCTCTCTTTCCTCTCTTATCAGGCTCTCTTTCCACTCTTCTCAGGCTCAAACTTGATGTGCATAATAAACTAAAGATCAGGCTAAGGAAGGAGAGAAGGAGTCGAACTCTGCTCCGATCGTGAAGTTGGAGCCGACGATTGAAGGGTATCTGAGGTTTCTGGTGGATAGTAAAGTTGTTTATGATAAGCTTGAGAGTATTGTTGATAAGGCCAGCTGCCCTTGGTGTAAGTTCCTTATCACGAGTTTACGATTTTAAAACTTGCGTTTGTTGGGTGGATTTTGAGTTTGGGGAATGGAGGACAATTTATAGGATGTTGGGTAGTTGAATAAACTAGTAATAAATTTATGTTTTGTTATACAATTTAAGAACAATGGAATAAACTTAACAGAGGCCATGTGCAGAGGCCAGTAGTATAGTTAACGAGATAAGGAGGGTTAGAGATAAGCAGAAGAGGGCTTGATTGAATGCAATCAGGAAGGATGTGGCAATAGTTGGAATTAATGGAGCATATATGATTCATGTAGCTGATCCCAAAATGTTATATTTTGGATATGGGCTTTTGTTGTTGTTGTTGTTGTTGTGAAGAAAGGAAAGAGGACTGGATGTAGATTATAGCCCTTAACATATTTCAAAGGAAGAATATGATTCATGTAGTTATCCAGAAACCTGGAATAAAGGCTTTGTTGTTGCTATAGCTGAAGGAATAGGCATAAAAGTTTTGTTATCTCATCACGAGTTAAGTCAAAAATGATATATTTGCTAATGGGATTTGTTAGTATTGTAACTTTTATTAAGACTTCTTAGTATAAACATAACAGTGACCTCGAACTGAATGATATTCTCTCTTCTTGCACATATTAACCCTTTGTTTATGCAATCTGTGTCTTCTGAGTTTCATAAACATATATTTAACTCTTAATGTTGAACTATGTAGCTTGCTTTATACTGCTGACGTTATGGTATGATTTTTTCTTTACATGAAAATGTATTCGATTGAGAATAGACCTAGCCTTCCAAAATTTCTTTCTTTTTTCAAGCTGTATCCTTAAAATCATAGATATTTAGTTCTCATTTCTTCTTTCTCTTAAAGTAAACAGAATGTTGTATCATTTAAGTGAAAAAAACAATCAAACAACATTGCCTTATCCTTGTCTAGTTTAAAACATTATTAATGACATTTTTCTGACCTTTTCCATCCAACCAAACATGCTCTGATCACACTGGTAGAATGTCCAAAAAATCTTTTATCATGTTTTATAGCTAGTGTATTTCCTAGGAATTCATGAACCATTTTCTGGAGGCCTGATATTTCTTCTTTAGTAATATTTTCCCAAACTTTCTTTCTAATGAGATAATGATGATCTCGAAGTCCTTGCCATTACACCAAAACTCTAAATTGGTGATGAGGGTTATAATTTTATTTTCTAACATGCTCCTGTATATTGAGCGCTTTTTTAAATAGGTTGAATCTGGACTCACACAATCAAATCATTATTTCAAATCTGCTTAAAGTTTATGGGCAGTAGGATTTGAACCTGGATTGCTCAAGATTCTGACTTGCCAGAGTCTGTCGGATTCGCAAGCTGGGCTCTTTACGATGATCAAGGTTTATTTCTCGACGATTTATGATATAAAGTATTTGATGATGTTCTGTAACAGTTTGCATGGAGGACTTAATAAGCTTGCCGAGTTGCTTGATGTAGAGAGGGTGGGGATTTGCCACTAAGCCGGGAGTGATAGCTTGTTGACTTCTTGCATATTTAGGAAGCTGAAGGAGAGTTTCTTTAATGGAAACATTAAGAAATATGCTGATGTTTTGTATAGCTTTGGTGTTGAAAATGGACAGAACACCCATTAGTATGAGTTCTTGGAAAAAAACCTTATATTAATAAGAAGCTAATTAAAAAAAAGTTTGTTGTTTGAGTATATATCTTTATGTTTTGTTTATTTGTATTTTAGTTGTTTGGCATTGATAGTATCAGTAAATTTTACCTTGGATCAATGGCTATGGCTTTTTCTTTGATGAGTTTATTTCTGGTGATGCAGCATCTAACTATTCTGTTAGCCCATACTAATGAGACTTTTTACCTCTAACTATTCTGGTGATTTTGTACTCTTTATTCTTGTGTAGTTTCTCAAGAATTGCTTGTAACGTGTCATGTTTTATTGTTCAGTTGATTATACTATGTGTACTCTTTATACGTGTGTAGTTTCTTCAGAATTGCTTGTAACGTATCATGTTTTATTATTCAGTTGATTATACTATGTGTTCTTATGGTTTGGTTGTACTTAGATCATAAATTAATGAAATATATTTTGTCTATTTAGTGATCAATTTTGGTTATTACGATTGTTTGTGAAATGTATTTTGGCTATCATGTGAATATGTACAAGTTCATTCAAATAGAACTTGATGTGCATAATAAACTAAAGATTATATATAAATTATGTGTATCAAAACATGAATATTATAGTACATAATCTTATGGCTATTGTGTACATAATATATACAGATTATGTACATAATCTTCAAGTTACGATACACTATTAAATCTCATAACATGTTAACTCTCCTCATAACATGTTAACTTTTCAGTTGAACATGTTAACTTTCTTCGTAACATGTTAACTTTTACCATAATATGTTAACTTTCTTCGTAACATATTAACTTTTAGCTGAACATGTTAACTTTTATCATAATATGTTAACATTCACTATTATATGTTAACTTTCACCATAATATATAAACTTTCTTTGTAACATGTTAACTCTCAGCTGAACATGTTAACTTTCATCATATTATGATGAAAGTTAACATATTCAACTGATAGTTAGCGTGGAGAGCTAAAATATAACATGTTCATAATAAAGTTAACATATACAGATGAAAGTTAACACATATAGCTGACAGTTAACATGTTCACTTTAAAGTCTATAGAATTTGAAAGTCAACGTGTACAGTTAAAATAAAACATGTTCATTTGAGTAAGCACATCGTGAAAAAATAAAGGGCTTTAAGCTATATTTTTAGTGCAGACAATAACTTTTAAATTAAGCCTCTCTAATCATTACACACCACTCCTGCTTTGGTTAAGTTCTTCAAAATGTGGATTAATCATAGCAATTTCCTTCTCTTGTCTCTCCATTTGAGAATTATTTCAGACCTTCAAGAAAAGTCCTCAAAGATGTTATAGATGAATAAATTAACATGTACATCTGACAAGTTAACATATACATCTGACAAGTTAACATATTATGATGAACGTTAATATGTTCAGTTGAAAGTTAACATGTTCTGAAGAGAGTTAACATATTATGGTAAAAGTTAACATATAATAGTGAATATTAACATATTATGATGAAAGTTAACATATAATAGTGAATGTTAACATATTATGATGAAAGTTAACATAAAGCAGTGAAAGTTAACATTCAGTAGGAAAAGTTAACATACTAGGAGGAAAGTTAACACGTTTAGTTAAAAGTCAACATATAACTATTATTTGGTACACAATCTGTATATATTATGTACACAATAACCTAAAGGTTATGTACATATTATGTACCATAATATTCATGTTTTGATATACATAATTTATATATAACCTTCAGTTATTATGCATATCAAGTTCTATTTGAATAAACTTGTACATATTCACATGACAGTCACAATACATTTTACAAACAATCAAAATAAATTATACCAAAATTGATCACTAAATAGACACAATACATTTCATTAAAATTTGATCTAAGTACAACCAAACCACAAGAACACATAATATAATCAACTGAACAATGAAACATGACATGTTACAATCAATTCTGGAGAAACTATACAAGAATAAAGAGTACAAACAGTCCTATTATAAAAATTAACATCTTCTTCTTTCTGAATCAGACCATGCTAATTTTTCAAGTAAGACTAATGCGTCAGCTAATTCCTTAACCAGCAAAGCCTCCTCATTATTCACCATAATAAGAGAGCACCAAATCCGCACAAACCGTTTCAATTCTAATTTCAGCATCGCCCATTCTCCCAGTCACCCTCCTCATCTCCTTAAACGACCCTAACCATCCATACCATTGAATCACCACTCTATACTCAAACCCCAACGGTTTAAACCCCAAGTGAACCATTTCATCAAGCATCTTCTTTGCATCCTCAACCATACCCACCAAGCTCAATCCTCTGATCATACACTCAAACACACTTTTCTCAACAAAACTTATATCTTCAATCCAACCACAACATTCTAAAATAAATTCTTTCAATCCTCTACCTGACATAGCAATAACGAGGTCACAATTAGAGGGCGGCCCTGAGTAGGAGACGATGGTGGAGCGTTGGTTGGCGATTGAGAGGGGGATGGTGAATGAGCGGTTGACATAGAAGAGGGTCTGATCAAAGTAGAGGACGGCGGTGGAGGACCACAACTAGGAGAGGGAGAAGGGGGTGAGATTAAGAGGAGGGGGAGGGGGAGGGGGAGGAGATTAAGAGGAAGGGGAGGGGGAGGAAATTGAGAGGAGATTGAGAGGAGGGGAGGAAATTAAGAGAGGAGGAAATTAAGAGAAGATTGAGAGGAGGGGGAGGAGATTAAGAGGAGATTGAGAGGAGGAGGAGGGAGAGGGGGAGGAGATTCAGAGGAGAAGGAGGAGGGGAGGAGATTGAGAGGAGATTGAGAGGAGGAGGGGGAGGAGATTGAGAGGAGGAGGAGGGGAGGAGAGGGAGGAGATTGAGAGGAGGAGTGGGGACGAGGAGAAAACCACAGAGAAGAAGAAGAAGAAGAAGAAGAAGTAGAAGAAGATAAGGAAAGGGTATTTTCGGAATGTTTTGGGATGTATTCATTGGAGAGTGTTAAAAGGGGCCTGAAAATATTTTTTTGGATTTTAAGGGTTAAAAAGTAAGGGAAAAAGATGGTGGGGCTAGGCCACATCTGGATCTATTTTTGGAGCCTTGAAACATTTTTTCCATATATATATATATATATATATATATATATATA